>JAZHYW010017668.1:0-52331 GCA_037355805.1 Ixodes ricinus | reverse complement strand
TAGCTAATGCAAAATTCGGCTTCTGCGTTAGTGTCCAGTATTTGGATTCCTCGTCCAGGGGCATCGATGCTGTAGTAGCCCAGTTGACCGAGCTCTTCCTTTCCGGGGACGCATTGGTCTTTCTTCAGGGCTCCCAGTCCTCCGAGGCAAGGCGTTGACGTGAAGTTACAGTGGTCGTTTGTGAGGGACTCCAGGTAATACAACAAGGAACCTTTGTGGCTGCAGAATAGGCCTGAAACACGAGAGTATAGAAGAATTAAGTCCGCGCAACCGTGTCTGTGTGTCAATGACAGCTTAAGAAACTCGGGGCATGTTGAGTTCCAGGCAGCTCATTATCGCTCTGGAGTCAAAAAGAATGCGGCATTAGCCGATAAGAACAGCGAAGAACGAATCAGGAGGCAAGAAGGATAAGCAGCCACACTTACTTTCTTAAGCTGTCAGGGACCGTAACAGCTTAAGAAGAGGTCCCACGCACCTTAATACAGAAACAACCCATCAGAATTCGACATTATCCGATAAGAACGCCGACGAACGAATCACGGATCAAGAAGTGTTAACGTAACAAGCCAGGCACGCCGCTTTTTTTAAGCGTCCCAGGGATTATGCGCCGAGAAAGTGAGGGAGAGGAGGAGACGAGAGGGGACGTCAGAATGCCGAGCTTTGGTTGAAGGATTAGTGGGTAGACCTAAAGCTATAGCAGCCTTTGGCTCCACTGCACTCGTCGAACGCGTAACGCCGGCGTCTGGCGTTTGCATCATCGCATTCGAACGCGTTCGACGAGTGCAGCAGAGACAAAGGGAGCTAGCTTTAGGTCTAGCCACTAATTATTCCAACCAGAGCTCGGCGTCCCCTTCTCCTCTCCTCGTCTCCCTCAGCTTCTCGGGGCATTGGTATATACTGATTTAGAGCACACATCATCCCGGCGATGGGGGTGGCTATATGGGACAAGGTGTAAGTACTACACCTCTTGTTTCTGAGAGTGTAGCAAACGCACAAAGAAGACGATTGCCGTGACGATGGGCGTTGCTTGAATGATCCCATCGGATTGTTTAGCACCGCTGCTCTATAGGACTTCGAGTGAAAGGGAGGTATACATGTAGCTCAAGTGTTCAGCACTTGACGAGGCAATGAATACGAATTCATTTTTAGCATCAAAATCTTTGTAGGTATTAATATCGTATCTTACTAAATAGACTGCAGCCTGGTTGCTTCCTCCCGCCGTTCACGTAGAAGTCGACGTGTCCAATGGGGTTATAGATGCCGAACTCTTTGAATATGGTCTTGTTGCCTCCGCTCGTGTGAATGGCGTCCACAAACACTGCGTCTGTGTGAGACACGTAGATACTGGTGTCCGCGAATAGAGGGGCGGCAGCGTCCAGAGCTGCGTAAGATGATAAAAATTAGGTTGGTGCATAAGCCTCCTGCGTTGCCAAGGGGCGCTGCGAAAAAGGGCCCGTTAGGACTTGTCTTGGGTAGTACAAACTTGAGCGTCTCAAGCTCTCATGCAAGTACAAGCGTGCCTGCTCTGGTGCGGAAAGCTAGATCCCGAGGAAAACACAAGGAAACAGCAAAATTTCTGAACACCTCGAAGCACGGGTCAAAGCTGAGATGCTAAGGGCATGAGCAGAAAACGCTGCGTTCAGTGCGTTCCAAAGTAGAAATAAAAATAAAAAACGTCGCGACGCCAGATGTTTTGGATGTCATTACCCAGAAAGAAGAGACGCGTACGCTTGCGGTGGTGGCATGAACCTTTCATTTTCGATTGTCTTGCGGCGTTGAATCCAGCCGATTTTGGACGCCAATTGTTTTTCCGTTCTTCAGCACCACACATAAAGACAAAAACTCACCCAACGTACCATAAGTAGCTCGGAGGCCCAATCAGATGAACTTGTACTACCCGAAATGAGGGAGCATAGTTTGTTCAAAGCTTCCGCGATGGAGGCCCATATAGCCCCGTTGCTCTTGGGCAGGGGGCGCGAGCGCGTCCGCAAGACGCGACCATGTTATGCTGGCAGCACCATCCAAGCGGCGCTGTAACGTTCGATTTTGCACGTGCCATGTTCGAATGCAAGCATCTGTCAGCATCTGCAAACGCGCTATAACAAAATGTCTATATGACGAAAAAAAAACAGAATTTATGCAGCTTCGGCCTTAGCGTCCCGTTAAAGGGACACTGACAGGGTATTTATGCTCGCCGAGGTTTTTAGTTGTGCGTGACATATCAGAGCCCAACTACCCAGAACAGAATTTGCGGCTCGAAATTCGGTTTCTTTCCGCCCGAAAACCGCCGATCAAGAACTGGCCGGTTTGAGTCGCGCTCACTCTCTTTCCGTGGTCACGGGCCGTTTTCTAAGGTATCGATGCGATTACCAAATTTAATCAAAGTCGTAGGTCATTGAAGGCACACAGTCAATATTAGAAATAGAAAAAATATGAAACTCATTTTTTGTGGCTTCCAAAAAGCTGCAGATACGTTGATTGCAAAAAAAGGTAGCACAGACAACCGGAAGCATTCTGTGCGTTCACTGCATAATTCTCAACATGGCGTCGTTTCGCGTATCGTGGGACTAGCGGATGGCAGCGGACGACGGGCGTTGGACCTCTACTTCAGAACTGTCGTTCACGCACGGTACCGGCGAATTTTGTCTTCCTTCGAAAGAGAAATTTTGGACCGATCAAAAGAACTGATATTCATCCCGTACGACACGCCCGACCAGCAATCCGATTGCACGAAGACGTCGCCGAGCCGTCGTCCCTTTTCGTGGCTGAAGACCTCGCTCGCTCAAACGTCAAGCACTAAGTGCGTACTTCGAGTTGAATACGCACGCGTACGGTTTCTTTACGATGTGCGAATGTGGCCTATGCGTAGTGCCGCCCGATTTCGAGCCGGGAATGCATGTATTGAAGAGAAATCGGCAGCAAGCTTCCGACATATAGTCTACCCGCTCCATTATTACCTAAGATAAGGTTCCTTCAGTAGCGCAGTGGTAAGACGTCCGCTTCACACGCAGAGGGCACAAGTTCAATCTCTAATGCGGGTGTACATTTTTTTTGTCAGGCATTTTGCGATGTTTTTATTTCTTTTTTTTTTACAATTTTCACCGAAAAAAACAATTGTTGTGGACGATACGTCACGGAACTAAATGGTATGGGATTCCTTTTGACACCTGCGAACTCAATGTAGTCACTTTCCTCAAAATGCGAAGAGGATATGAATCGGGTAGCGTCCGCTTTCCGAGCTTCGCATAACTGTTCTACAGGAATTGCAGCCAGCCATGGATCCCGACCCTTTCGGAAACTTGTGCACTCTGCCGCACAATGCCACTTTCAGATGCAGGACATGGCAACTCTTCACGCAACATCTTGGGAGTATTCTTTTCGGAGCCGATCACGGAATTCACCACGGGCACTCACTACTAATTGCCAACACTTAAATGTACAAAACAACTCATCTTGAAGTACAGAACAGCGAGCGGAATAAATATAACTGCAGAGCGCAGCGCTCGGGAGTGAGCGCATTTCGTCTGCTACGTGCGGACTCCGAAAAAAAAAAGGAGAAAAAAAAAAGAAAGAAAAACCCCACATGGTCGGGTGTAGCCACGTGACTTCCGCCACTCACGCTATCCTCTCCACTTCTCCGTTTCGGTTTCGGTTTCCCGCAGTTGCGTTTTTTGGCATTATTAAAAAAATACGTGACTCTGTAGCAAAATATCATTTGGGTAGTATTACGACACCATAATGAATCGCCTGACAAAAAAGGAAAAAAAAAACTTTGGGGGTGTCAGTGTCCCTTTAAACCGCATTAAACGTTCCTTTAAAGCTTTATCTTTTATTGCTTTCTTTAATAGCTTCCGTGAGCCCGTATGTTTTACTTTACTTGAGAGCGAAGCCGAAGCTACTTGCTAAAGCATGTTCCCCTGAACGATGCTCGCACTGAGTGAACGCGCGTGCTTGGCAGGGACACTGCAAGCTCGGAGCTCGCTCTTTGTAGCATCTGCTACGCTGGCACTTATAATGGAACGGAGTATAAAAAACTGTAGTGGGAAGCGTGCTGACGCTTGTTCAGAACGTCGAGCCAAATACCCTATTTTGCTTGCCTGGAGCGCTGCTCAAAACTTGAGAACTACGATGCTGTATACAGTTCCGTAGAACTACGGGTGGGTGGCGCAAGAAATGAGTGCAGAGGTTAAAGGGATGCTGAGTCAAACATTTCAGTTTCGATATTGGGCGGCGCACGAACTTTCCGCGAGCCAGCCCAAGCAGCACAAAACGTCGTGGAAACGTCGAGAAAAGGTCCCTGACGTCCGTGACGTCCCGCGTGACTTCGATCACGTTTTTTCGACGTTGAGGTGACGTCCTTATATAACGTTCCATTAGAGTCTAATCAGGGACGTTGTGACGACGTTGTATTTCAACTCAAACGTCGTCAACGTTCCCACGACGTCCATGCACGACGTTCAGGCAACGTCCAACGCTCACGTTTCTTTGACGTTGAAGTGAAGTTCATAAATGACGTTCCATTATCGTCCTGTCCGTGACGTGCTGGCGACGTCATGTTTCAACTTCTACGTCGTCACGACGTCAAGACAAGACGTTTTAGGAGCGTCGAACACTCACGTTTCTTCGACGTTAAAATAAAGTCCATAGTGACGTTACATTATTGTCCCGTCAGTGACGTTTCAGCGACGTCGCGTTCACACCTAGCTGTCGTAAACGTCATACAGGACGTACTGGCAACGTCGACCACTCACGTTTTGTTCAACGTTGAGGACATATTTAAATTACGTTCCATTTTTGTCCTGTCATTGACGCCCTGGCGATGTCATGCCACAACTTTGTTTTGTGTTTTTTTAGCTTTTCCAGCTCCATCTCCAGCCGTAAATCACGTGTAATACGCGTTCACTGTTAAAAGCTTAATTACAGCTGTGGTCAAGGTGACACTGCTCAAGAGCCGCAAGCAAAACTTAATTTTTGAGAGCTTCAGGAATTTATTTATTTATTCATTAATTTATTTATTTCAAGATACTATTAATTGCACATGGGATTACGCTAGGGAGGGCAAATACAAAACACAATGTACACTGAAGGAAAAAAATATGAAGGCATGTTGGGAATATCATTCCTTTTACATGTGCTTGTTATAATTTTGGTTTGTTTAAAATATTGTTACGGTTCTAATGTGCGAAGTGGAGCCCATGGCGTCTAGATCGGATCGGATTGTGCCATTCTTGTTTTTTGCACGCGCGTTGTCGTCTTCCTTGGGTCCTGGATGCGCCACCGGCGCGCCACCACACTATTCCTTCTCCAGGTGATTTCAGGCATGCATCATTTCCAGGGAGCATCCATACTGCTCCGCGACCACCTGGCATTGTTTTAAGGTTCGGCAATTTCTCTTCGTGTTTTGTTACCCATGCTCACTTGCGCACAACCACAAAATTCGCATCAACATCACAGTTCACCCGCAACACCAACTTCCAGTACATTAGCGCTTTCGGTAGCTCGGTGCGCAGTCTTGTTACGTGACTGTCAAAACAGATCTTGCTTTCTTTGGAACTGATGACGTACCCAAACAAAAATCGGACGCCGGCACACATGATATCGGAGCACAATTTCACTGCGCACTTGCGCATTTTGTACACTACTCCGAAAAATAAATGCCCGGCAATGACGAAATCCGGTAGATACTGTCAACAGTTTGTGTAGATTGGCACTCATTATGCCAACCGTTGAATGCCCCAGATGACGGTCCAAAAAGCGTTCAAGTCCAGCCCGCACCTACGTGTCGGCAAAAAAAGAAAAAAAAAAGAAACAGAACCGGCGCCAACGCGGCGCGAGAGAGAGGGGGAAAGGCAGGCAGAAGAAATGCTAGTGGCATCTCCATAGAGCCCCATGCGATGCGTCGGGAAACTCGGCAAGTAGAGGGCGAGAGAGAAAAGTGGGAGAAGATAGTGGCGACGAACAATCGACAAGCGTTAGTTCCGGGTACACCCGGTCCAGCTTTTCCGAAAGTCAGTCACTAGCACCGGCCGTCACGTCTACGGGGTCTACGAGGCAGGCTGCTTGTCGCCGTGATTTTTTTCGAGTCTGCATACAGTGGAAGTGCTGCGATTCGCTCAAGTCGCCCCTATGAAGAAGTCGGTGATCGCCCAAAACGCCGTCGTGTTCAGTCACGGCTCGCGGACCTTTTTCAAGGCCATGACGCTTCACACGTTGAATCGTATTACTGCTCGGATCAAGGTGACTGTGAGGATATGAATGACGCCCCCCAGAAAAGAAGGGGCAGTGCAGATAATGGCGCGTCAAGTCCAGTTTTCGATCAAGGCTCTTCAGACGCTTCCGACGATCCCAGTCAAGAATGCCCAGCGGACGGGACCCCACTTCTGAATCCACTCCCGTGCACGCAGCGAGAGTACCAGCTATGTGCGATGGGGTGGGTAAAGCACGCGCGTCAGCGGATTAATCAGAAGCAGAACAAGGTAAGCGGTGGAACATTCCGCGCAGCGTGACATCGTCCCTTGTTCATTTCTTTACGTGCATTTGTTTGTTTTATATACTTCTGGCTGACACATCCAGGGACGTCTTTTGGCGGCGCTCCGTATTGTATCTCGTGCCTGAAAATGCTCAAATAAACAGTTCGTACCAAACCTGTGTTTTAGTTACTTCCTTCGTACTTGCATGAGAGCATCTTGCCTTCGCAATAATACTCAAAAAAGTATTTTTTTTAGTGTGGGGGGGGGGGGTGGACACAACGTCTTCCCCACAACGCCTAGGGAACGTCATTTGGAATGGTGTCTCGACGTTCTATGAACGTCGTTGGTAGTCCGGATGTCGTAAACACACGTATCATAAACGTCGAGGGAGGACGCAACGGCCCACTGAGACGTGCATGTGACGTGTGACAAACGTCATTGGGAACGTTCTCTCGACCTTCTGTGCACCTTTTCTCGCGGACATTTAAAGGTTTCATCGACGTCGAAGGAAGGTAACGTCCGGACCTTCGACGTTGTACGACGTCACGTTACAGACGTCTTCGACGTTCTTTCGACGTTTTCTTCACGTTTATGTGCTGCTTGGGAGCAGCCGCCAGTGTGTTCGAGCACAAGCGACAAAATTAACGTTTTAGTCCCCCATCCACACTAACTATATTTTCTGACTCCCCGGCCTTTACCCTTTCTGGTATGCTATTTAGTATCGCGAAATTCATAATAGTTGTTGCGAAATCTGCAAATGAAAATAATGCAAAAACCAACATTCAAATATACCCGCACTTTTCAGCGCCGTGACGTCAGTGGCGGGCAGGCTTGCCAGTCGAGCAAGCAGTCTAAAAAATAGAGTATGCCAATCATTTGTTCCGTGCTGGAGCGCGGGTACTGGAGCGAGCTTCCAAAGCCTTCATTTGACACCATCAAACTGTATGTAATCAATTGGGAACAAAGTCTACAGTCCAAAGAGTGAACCCCTGCCTTCCACTGACGTCACTTTTTCGTTGTTGCCAGTAGAGACTTTCAGTTTGAAAAACAGGGTGAGGACCAAAATTGTAAATTCAATAACTTCGTGAAAAAAAATTATTTTAACCTAATATTTGGGATACTATTTTAGCGATGTTGTTTGGCGAGTTTAGCAAAATTTCAAGCAAATCGGGGACCATGAAGAAATCGCCGGAGTACCCCAGTGAAATGTACGGGCTCCAGGGAAAAGGAGAATGAAGACAAGCTTTTCATCTCCTCAGTGGGGTCTGGTGTAAAAACTAAACGAATAATTGGTCTAACAAGCACGTAGGTTTCATTTGTGGAGATGAAAAGCCTGTCTTTATTCTCCTTCAGCCCGAAGCTCATACATTTAACTGTTAAGCGCGAATTGGGAGGGAAGGGGGGTTCGTTCGGCGAGAAATCCGGCGGCCGTGATTGAAAAACGCCGCACTGACCTTGTGCCGGCAATCAGAGCCGCCGTATTTCTCGCCGACGCTTTCGCCAAGTGTCCAGATTAGGGCCCCAGAGCGATGTAAAGCCCCTCTATCCTGGAAAAAGTTGCGCCATTCTTTGAACTAGCTGCCGCGCACACTATTAGCCAGTCGTCGCGTGACATCTGGCTTTAGGTTTTGAACTTCCGGTCACCATGAATTTCCCAAGATATTGCTACGCCGCAGCCGACGGGCTGCTGCGCCTGTCGAAAAGTCGGCCGCAAAAGCTTTCAGTGTTCCCTCTGGAACGGAAAATGAACCTCGGAGGAAGATCTTGCTTTAACGAATCTGTCGAAAAGATGTCAACCCGACGGGAGCCGCAAAGTTATGCGGGGTGGGTGCTCTGTATAAAGCTCACCAGCATGAAAAAGACAGCTGTTTAGAGCGAGCTATGTACTGCAGTCCACCGTAAACCCGATGATGCATAGCGAGAACAACATTGCCGACTTGACATTGTTAGAGGCGGGGTTTGAGCCGCACGTCCGGGAGCTTCCTGGCTCGTGACGACGACCATTCCCCCGAAGTGAAGAACCCAGGGGTCCAGTGGAGGTGGGAGAATTGGTAACGTAACGAACGGTTTAATTACATGGTTGCGATACAGTCGTCAAATCCGAGAGAACTCCTGAGCAGACTCGCGCTCCGCCTTATATAGGGTCCGTTTTCTCCTCACTCCCCTCCAGGGCAGCAGGTGCGCAGCAGCAACCCGCCGTCAAGTGCGTCGTAGCAAAGTCCGCCGCGTCGTAGCCAGAAGTGCGTCGTAGCCATGGTCCTCCGCAGTTAGGCTCATGCCTCTCTCCCCTTCCGGAGCGCACCAAGCCGCACGCACGCACACACGTCCCGTTGACGTCACGGGCGCGTCGAGACCCTGTCTCCGCAGGCGCAGACACGTAGGCGCCGGTTCCGTACTCCTCGGGACTCGTTTCGCGTAGGCCCCGTCCAGCAGGCGACGTTCCCGGACAGATCATGACTCGTTTCCGCAGCGTTGAAACTCGGAAGAAGGTCGCCGAAGGTTCCATTCTTAAAGACCGACCAACGGATCCATTTTCAGCAAGGTAGGAAAATGCCCGTCCGACCCTCCACTTTTCACCCTCTCCCAAAAGTCACGTGACGGCAGGGGCTTCTTTTGTGTCGGCTTTTCCTGTAGGGATTATCCTCAAAAAGCGCGAAATGAGCGGCTAGCTGCGAGCGCCAAAACGACCTTGAGACGTCCAAATGTCTTCCCTCGTAGACGCGGGCGCGCTCAAGACCGAGGAAGCCAGCGCGACCGAACGCTTTTTCCCATGAGCTGCAGGCCCGACGCCGCTCGGTCGGTGGAAATCGAGGGGCGGTGGTATGTAGGGGTCGTTCCAGCAGCCGCTCTCTGGCAAAGCGCGGCGGCTGCTGAAACCATTCCCGTGTCTGCACAAGGATTGGCTTGCGCAAGAAAGGGTTCAGGTCGTCGATAATAGACAGTTTTAGTATAGCGTTGCTGGCTCTTACGTACGCAATACGCAATAGTATAGCGTACGCTAAAAATGACCTGCTCGGACCGAATTTAGTTGTGCGTTACGTTTTCGAGTGAACACCGCGCATGATCTTGGTTAAATTTGCTAGAGCCGTAGAATTCCGCGTGCTTATAGCGCAACCATGCTCCTGGAAAGATATATTGAAAATGAAAACGTGTCCAATCATTTTATTTCAAATTAAACCAAGCCGCAGCTGCCTCGTCAAGCGCGCTTTTCTGTGGGGTACAGAGGCTACGAGTACGAGTGCGTAGCCAAATTCGACCACGGAGCCTCCGTCAGTCGTCCCGTGGAAACGGCAGCTTTTATCAATGCTATCGCGGAATGAAATTCATGACCTACTGATGTCCAGTGCATAGCGAGAACTTCGGCGATATCTTTTAGAGTCGTTCGTCCGTCGGCGATGAACTGTGCGAATAGGCTTAGCGTTGAGCAGATCGCAGCGTTGACGCACATTCCGAGCGGCGAACATTTTCATTGTGCACTCCTTAGAGCTGCACGGCGATCTGATTCGACCGCCGTAGGTCCCGGAAAGAATTGCCGAGCTGAACACCACGCAATTTCACGTAACACAGAACTTCGAAAACACCACGTCGCTCTTGCTGCGCCAGTCGAGGTAACCGCCATCTTGAAACTGGCGCTCTCGTTGGGTCCGAGATCTCTCGAGAGCGTCCCGCAGAGCCCGCTAGCCCCGCCCGCCACGCAAAATCCCCAGCGTTGCGTGCGTACGCAATACGCTAGCTCTTCTATTGCGTTCTGCGCACGCGCACTCCCGACCCGCAATTTTATTGCGTACGCAAGGCTTTAGCGTACGATCCACTAAAACTGTCTAATACATTTCTTTCCGAAACATGCAAATCAAGTGGCTTTCCCCAATCTCTTCATTACTGTTTGAAACACATATCTCCTCTCATAGGTTGTTCTTTACATTTTGCACTATTTTGCGTATTTATTCGTCCTTACCTCTGCTTGATGACTGTTTTATAACTTGATAAAGACCTTTAAATATTGGCGCGGGCTATCGCGATCAACGCTGTACCGAATTTATCCAATATTGGACAAGACTGGCGTCAGGAGGGTGGAAGAAGCAAGCCGCAATTCTGGCTTCTAATAAAGACGGTGCAGTCCTAAGATAAGTCTTTGCTTCACCCGCATCCACAACGCCCCATCGTTTGCGCGATCACAACTTCTCAGTAACCTAGCTGTATACCACATTTTACTCATAGTTACTATAGATGTGGCCCCACAGGCATTCCCGTTATGAGCGAGTCGACGTTTTAACGACCGGCGACTCTCTGAGTGAGAATAAATATCACCTTCCCACAACAACCACCCCTTTTCTCTCCCCCCCTTTCCCGAGTTGGGGAGATATCAGGCCACTCCAGGAAGCAGCCTGCAGACAGCGCTTTTTGGCTACTCATTCTCAACACGTTCGAACGTGGAAGTAAACACATTGCATGGACGACGCCCAGTTTATTTGCAACCTAAATAATGTGGCTCTACTGTTGCGACCCAGTCCATTTCATTATCAATCATTATTTGTTATGGTTTCATGGTGAAAGTGTGTTCGTCGTGATGCCACAGAAGTGATCGGTTCAAAGGGAGAAATAGGTCCTCGTATTTATTTTGCGGAAATACTCGCTCCTGTGATGCTCTAGTGCGTAAGGTCAAAGCACCCGAGGCAGTGCGAAATGCTTTATAACTGTCGTTGACGATGAAATAGTTGTGGGAAGTGCGTAAAATTGTTTACACCACAAAGGCATACCTAAACACAACAAAATATCGCAATCGCAAAAAAAAAAATCAGCTTGCGAGACCTGTTGTTTCCCCCCCCTCTCTCTCTCTCTATTTCGCGCCACTACCAAAAATAGCGGCCGAGCAACGAAATTCCACCAAAACCTCGCTTCTTGGAGAAAGGACACCAGGGTATATGGTAGTGAATCTGCCAGGGAGTTTGTAGAAATAATCGGCGACCATTGAATCTAGCCTTCTGAACAAATCATGCCCGGGATATTTCCATTTTCCATCCACGCGATTAGAAGGCAAGACCCTGGGGGAATTTATGTGCACTAACATGCCGCTTCTAAGAGAAAGTACCAGATTTATAGTGCATGTCAATTTAGATGTAAATAGTTGAATCACTGTGCACAAACATTCGCGGCCTCGAGGATGACATGGAAGCATGGCGGAAAGCAGCTTGCTGGAAATAGAAGTGTCTATTGGATTGCACTGGTGCTAAAATTATTACGTATTTTGTCTTATTTCTGTGCGAAAATAAAAACAGCGTTCAGAAACCGAACACTGTGCGTTTTGAGGAGCGCCGAAAGGACATAAAAAGCCGGGACAGCCTGAACAATACCAGGCAAGGCGACTTGCGTCACTCAGCTTGTCCTGGTCTCTTGTTTTTCCGGAGCCTTTCAAAAGGGGATGAAAAATTAGGAATCGATTGACCCGACTTGCCACATTAGAGCTGTTCATTTTCATTACTACAGGCTCTCTTCAAGCGTCTGGCAAAGTTCAGCTTGAACTGGTCCGTTTATATTTTCGGTTCCTTTCAAAAAGTGAGCTCTAAGCCACTGGACCAACCTACCACATTCATAATTTGCGGAAGCGGAGAAGTGGAAATGCGACAAAAGGAAAGATTCGCCCGCGCTATTTGAGGCCTATAGAAAAGCGGACCGGATGGAAGGGGCCGAAATCTTTTTCAAGAAACACACAATCTTCTCTACAATTCTGTCTAACAATTTGATATGAAGGTATACTTGGACGCCGACATTATTTGTTTAGGAATCGAGCGAAATTTTGTACCTGATCACAATGCGTCTACGACCACTCCCATTCGATGATTATCATGTTTTCGACTATGTACACGAAGTGGTTTTCAGCGGTGGGTTTTTAGACGTAGACCTGGATATCTATTTTTTTAACGCTTGGAATTATAATGCCAATAAACAACGTTCATTCAACATCAATATGTTTTCTTTCTTTCTGGGAAACATTTCCGGTGTCAAAAGGACCCCCAGATACGGAGTCGAAAACATGATAATCATCGAATGGGAGTGGACGTAGACGCATTATGATCAGGTACAAAATCTCGCTCGATTCCTAAACGAATAATGTCGGCGTCCAAGTATACCTTCATATCAAATTGTTAGACAGAATTGTAGAGAAGATTGTGTGTTTCTTGAAAAGATTTCGGCCCCTTTCATCCGGTCCGCTTTTCTATAGGCCTCAAATAACGCGGGCGAATCTTTCCTTTTGTCGCATTTGCACTTCTCCGCTTCCGCAAATTATGAATGTGGTAGTTTGGTCCAGTGGCTTAGAGCTCACTTTTTGAAAGGAACCGTAAATATAAACGGACCAGTTCAAGCTGAACTTTGCCAGACGCTTGAAGAGAGCCTGTAGTAATGAAAATGAACAGCTCTATATATAATGTGGCAAGTCGGGTCAATCGATTCCTAATTTTTCATCCCCTTTTGAAAGGCTCCGGAAAAACAAGAGACCAGGACAAGCTGAGTGACGCAAGTCGCCTTGCCTGGTATTGTTCAGGCTGTCCCGGCTTTTTATGTCCTTTCGGCGCTCCTCAAAACGCACAGTGTTCGGTTTCTAAACGCTGTTTTTATTTTCGCACAGAAATAAGACAAAATACGTAATAATTTTTGACACCAGTGCAATCCAATAGACACTTCTATTTTCAGCAAGCTGCTTTCCGCCATGCTTCCATGTCATCCTCGAGGCCGCGAATGTTTGTGCACAGTGATTCAACTATTTACATCTAAATTGACATGCACTATATATCTGGTACTTTCTCTTAGAAGCAGCATGTTAGTGCACATAAATTCCCCAGGGTCTTGCCTTCTAATCGCGTGGATGGAAAATGGAAATATCCCGGGCATGATTTGTTCAGAAGGCTAGATTCAATGGTCGCCGATTATTTCTACAAACTCCCTGGCAGATTCGCTGCCATATACCCTGGTGTCCTTTCTCCAAGAAGCGAGGTTTTGGTGGAATTTCGTTGCTCGGCCGCTATTTTTGGTAGTGGCGCGAAATAGAGAGAGAGGGGGGGGGGAACAACAGGTCTCGCAAGCTGATTTTTTTTTTGCGATTGCGATATTTTGTTGTGTTTAGGTATGCCTTTGTGGTGTAAACAATTTTACGCACTTCCCACAACTATTTCATCGTCAACGACAGTTATAAAGCATTTCGCACTGCCTCGGGTGCTTTGACCTTACGCACTAGAGCATCACAGGAGCGAGTATTTCCGCAAAATAAATACGAGGACCTATTTCTCCCTTTGAACCGATCACTTCTGTGGCATCACGACGAACACACTTTCACCATGAAACCATAACAAATAATGATTGATAATGAAATGGACTGGGTCCCAACAGTAGAGCCACAGTATTTAGGTTGCAAATAAACTGGGCGTCGTCCATGCAATGTGTTTACTTCCACGTTCGAACGTGTTGAGAATGAGTAGCCAAAAAGCGCTGTCTGCAGGCTGCTTCCTGGAGTGGCCTGATATCTCCCCAACTCGGGAAAGGGGGGGAGAGAAAAGGGTGGTTGTTGTGGGAAGGTGATATTTATTCTCACTCAGAGAGTCGCCGGTCGTTAAAACGTCGACTCGCTCATAACAGGAATGCCTGTGGGGCCACATCTATAGTAACTATGAGTAAAATGTGGTATACAGCTAGGTTACTGAGAAGTTGTGATCGCGCAAACGATGGGGCGTTGTGGATGCGGGTGAAGCAAAGACTTATCTTAGGACTGCACCGTCTTTATTAGAAGCCAGAATTGCGGCTTGCTTCTTCCACCCTCCTGACGCCAGTCTTGTCCAATATTGGATAAATTCGGTACAGCGTTGATCGCGATAGCCCGCGCCAATATTGAAAGGTCTTTATCAAGTTATAAAACAGTCATCAAGCAGAGGTAAGGACGAATAAATACGCAAAATAGTGCAAAATGTAAAGAACAACCTATGAGAGGAGATATGTGTTTCAAACAGTAATGAAGAGATTGGGGAAAGCCACTTGATTTGCATGTTTCGGAAAGAAATGTATTATCGACGACCTGAACCCTTTATTGCTCAAGCCAATCCTTGTGCAGACACGGGAATGGTTTCAGCAGCCGCCGCGCTTTGCCAGAGAGCGGCTGCTGGAACGACCCTACATACCACCGCCCCTCGATTTCCACCGACCGAGCGGCGTCGGGCCTGCAGCTCATGGGAAAAAGCGTTCGGTCGCGCTGGCTTCCTCGGTCTTGAGCGCGCCCGCGTCTACGAGGGAAGACATTTGGACGTCTCAAGGTCGTTTTGGCGCTCGCAGCTAGCCGCTCATTTCGCGCTTTTTGAGGATAATCCCTACAGGAAAAGCCGACACAAAAGAAGCCCCTGCCGTCACGTGACTTTTGGGAGAGGGTGAAAAGTGGAGGGTCGGACGGGCATTTTCCTACCTTGCTGAAAATGGATTCGTTGGTCGGTCTTTAACAGCCCCTCCGGGGCCAGGGAAACCTCGAAAGGCCGGTGGTACAATCGCTGGCCTGAAGAGGTGGGCTTGGAGTAGGCCTTGAGAAGTCGCTGCAAGCACCAAACAAACTCCCAAACCTCTTACAACGGAGGCATTAGCGGAAACGTCCCACACAACACCACGCCACACAGCAGCCAAACGCTCGGAATTCGCCAGAGACCCGCCAGACTGGACTACGGATTACAAAAATTTGCAAAAAAAACTACAAATTTAAAACCTTAGGACAATTGCGGGTATCGAGACCCGCTGTCGCCAAAACACAACTCATTTTTCCAAAGAGGTCACTATGAACAAAATACAAAAGACAAAAACTCTTTGCAATTTGTGAGGTCCTTTTGGGGTTTTAACGAAGTGCCCCCACTTAGATCCTCATTCCCGTGGATGACGAAGACCTCTGAGATCATCCCTACTGTTTTTCGTGATGCCAGAAAAATCTGCTCAACCCATCGGCATTGCCGTTAAATTTGCCTTTCCTTTTTCTTGCCCTGAAGTCGTAGTGATCGATTTTCACGTGATTTCTAGACGTGAAAATGCGGTCCTTATAGCGCCGATAAAACAATCCGCCTGTTTCATGCCCCGTTACATTGGTCCTAGCAATCTCCTGAGCTGTACCGCGAAACCCTGACACACTAGGGTCGCTCTTCTGCTCGACTGTCAAAGACACTCTGTCTACTCGTAGCAGAGGACCAAAGTTACGTGACGCCGGAGCTACGAGAGATCTTTCGCTGATCCCGTCTTCCTCCGCCTTTTCCGCCGGTTCGTTGGGACGGCGTACACTTTCTAGTGCTACGAGGTCAGGCTGTTCTACAACCTGGTCCCTCTCATCCCGTTTCTCTGCCTCGAGCTCTGGGAGTGCCTGCTCCCCGACAGCTGCCTCTGGCTCTGGATCACTCGTCAACAAAGGGGCGAGCTGACGCGATTTGGACCTCGTACCTGACTGAACTAGTCCCTCTCCCAGTTGTTGACCCCTCTCGCGCAGCAGGAATTCTGACCGGTTAGAAAACAAATAAGGATACTCCAACGGGACTGTTTGCGAGACAGCCGCCTCTGTCACTAGCTCTCCGAACGGGCCAGTTATCCTTACCGTCGCCATAGGCAGACAGACACTGTGCTTTTCGAGCAGCTGCTTGATCCAAACTACCTTTCCAGTAAAATCGGATGTCGTTACATACGACGGATGAACAACGTCCATCGTCGCTGCACTGTCACGAAGCACCCTGCACGGCTTTCCGTTTACCTGGAGCTCGTGAAGATAGGGACGAAGGAGCTCCAGGTCCTCGTCACTACCGGTCACGGTCGAGAACACAACCCGCGGTTTCTTACATCTGGCCGCTGTGTGTCCCGGCTCCTGACAGTTGTAGCACAGGAACGGCTTCCTAGCCTCGAACTGCCCTGTTTGGCTTTTCCGCGCCTCGTCTCCGTTCGAGTGTTCTGCGCTCTTTTCTGGGACCTTTTGTCCTGCTTCGGGCTTCTCGGGCCCGTTTTCTCGCGAGCCGTTTCCCTGTCGGAAGGTCTTGCGCTGATCGCTCCGGCCGGGTTCGCTTTCCTCTCCGCTCAGCTTTCTACGCGTTGCGTACTCCTCGGCTAGCTCAGCGGCCCTTTCGACAGAGTCGACTCCTACCCTGTCCTGCACCCAGAGCTTGACTGACTGCGGAATGCTACGAAAGAACTGTTCGAGGCACACACACTCGACTACCTTGTCTCGGCTTTCGTACACTTCCTCGCTCTTCAACCATTCTATCAAATTGGTTTTAAGCCCGTAAGCGAATTCCGAGTAGCCCTCGCTGCTCTTTTTGGATGCGTTTCTAAACCTTTGACGGAACGCCTCGGCAGAAAGGCGGTACCGTTTCAAAAGGCTGGACTTCACCTTGTCGTAGTCGTCCGCGTCTCCAGCACTAAGGCGCGCGACAACCTCTGCAGCCTCACAGGGCAACAAAGTCAAAAGCCGTTGCGGCCACGTTTCTGGGGCGAAGCTCAACTTCTCACATGTCCTCTCAAAGTTCACTAAGAACAGGCCCACGTCTTCCCCAACTTTAAACGGCTGCATGAGCTTCTTCATTTGATACGACTCGGTCTCACTTGCTCGCACCGGAGTCCCAACTCTACTGTTCTGTGAGTTTAATCGCTGTTGTTCCATCTCTAACTCTAACCTTTTTAGCGCTGCTCGTTCCTCTCTCGCTGCAGTCTGCTCCCGTTCCTCTCTCGCCGCAGCCTGCTCCCGCTCTCGTTCCTCTCTCGCCGCAGTCTGTTCTCGTTCCTCTCTCGCTGCAGCCTGCTCTCGTTCTCGTTCTCGTTCCTCTCTCGCTGCAGCCTGCTCCGGCTCTCGTTCCTCTCTCGCTGCAGCCTGCTCCTCGCTCCTCTCTCGCTGCAGCCTCGCTCTTAGCGTTCAGAAGCAGTTCCCACGCAATTTTAATTTCCTCTACTTCTGCGCTCTCTGAAATCGCTTTACTGATCTCAGATTTCTTCATCTTTTGCTCCACCTCCACACCCAATTCTTCACATAAACAGAATAAATCTGTTCTCAGTAACCTCATTAGATCCATGATCGCTGCTCTTTAGCTTTGGCTTTGTTCTAAAACTTGTCGCGAGGTTGTACCTAAACCTAGCGCACGAGTCAAACACTAAGGATTCCCAGCAGTTCAAAATTAATTACCCATAATCTGAAGCCTGGCGAATCTCAAAGCAAAGTCCAAACGCTCACCCGCAGATGTAGCACGATGTCGCATGGTCCGATCCCAACCGCTGCCAACCAGTTGTTAGAGGCGGGGTTTGATGCCGCACGTCCGGGAGCTTCCTGGCTCGTGACGACGACCATTCCCCGAAGTGAAGAACCCAGGGGTCCAGTGGAGGTGGGAGAATTGGTAACGTAACGAACGGTTTAATTACATGGTTGCGATACAGTCGTCAAATCCGAGAGAACTCCTGAGCAGCCTCGCGCTCCGCCTTATATAGGGTCCGTTTTCTCCCTCACTCCCCGCCAGGGCAGCAGGTGCGCAGCAGCAACCCGCCGTCAAGTGCGTCGTAGCAAAGTCCGCCGCGTCGTAGCCAGAAGTGCGTCGTAGCCATGGTCCTCCGCAATTAGGTCATGCCTCTCTCCCTTTCCTGAGCGCGCCAAGCCCCACGCACGCACACACGTCCCGTTGACGTCACGGACTCGTCGAGACCTGTCTCCGCAGTTAGGCCCGGCCTCTCTCCCCTTCCGGAGCGCACCAAGCCGCACGCACGCACACACGTCCCGTTGACGTCACGGGCGCGTCGAGACCTGTCTCCGCAGGCGCAGACACGTAGGCGCCGGTTCCGTACTCCTCGAGACTCGTTTCGCGTAGGCCCCGTCCAGCAGGCGACGTTCCCGGACAGATCATGACTCGTTTCCGCCGCGTTGAAACTCGGAAGAAGGTCGCCGAAGGTTCCATTCTTAACAACATGCACGGACGCCCGTGCCGTGGAAGTAAAGGCCCCTACGCACAGTTGCGTTTGAAAGCGTTTGACCGCGTTGCGTCAAGAAACGAAAGCGAGTCCCGGCACATCTGTGCTTCGTATGAAGCATGGAATCCAATTCAAGGAATCCGCTTGGCACGCGACAAAGAAGTATGGATGTCCAGCGTTCTCGCAGTCGTAACGCAGTGAAACACTTTCAAGCGCAACTGTGCGTAGGTGCCTTAAAGAGGTACTCCGCCGTTTTCTTCATAGTCCCCGATTCGCCTAAACACTTGCTAAAAGCACCAACGTCGCTGAAGTAGTGACCCAAATATTGGGACAAAATAACTTTTTTCGCGAAGTTACAGAATTTACAATTTTGGTCCTCATCGTGCTTTTCAAAGTAAAAGCTCTACTGGCAACATTGAGAACGTGATGTCATGGGTGGGCAGGGGTTCAATCTTTGGGCTGTAGACTTTGTTCCCAACTGATTACAAACAGCTTTATGGTGTCAAATGAATGCTGTGGAAGGTCACTCCAGCTCCCGCGCAGCAGCACGAACCAAATGCTCGGCATAGTTTATTTTGCTCGCTGGAACCGCAAGCCTGCCCACCCGTGACGTCACTGGCAACGAAAAGCACGGGTATATTCGAATCTTGGTTCTGGCGTCATTTTCATTGGCCGATTTCACGAACTATTCTGAGTTTCGCCATACTAAATAGCAACTGGAACTGGAAACCGGACGGCGATTTCAAAAATATAGTTAGTTGGGTTTGCTAAAAAATCGCCGGAGTTCCCCTTTAAGTCGTTCAAAACGGCCTGCTCCTGGCCTCCTGCTCCTGCTTGTGGCATCGGCGTCGCTCCCAATTACGGGTGCGTGAAGGAGTACGTGCTTTCGTGAAGTATTGCGTACGTGCTCGCGTACCATACTTTGTTTCGCAAACATAGCTTGCAACGCTGCCGCGGCTGCGGACGCGAGCATGTGAATGTATCTATGCTCCGTTTCAACATAAGTGCGAGCGCAGCCAGAGCGACAAGCGCTAGTATGTTTTCTCTGACGACGCACTTAGTGGGCGAGCGTGTTGCTTAGCCCGCTCAAAGTGCTTTCGCTCTCGTGGAGTAAATAGGGTCTCCTTCGCTCGCAGTCTTATTGAAACGAAAACGCAAGCAAATAAAACATTCGAGATCAACCCCTCACTCGCGCCAGCAGCTTTGACAGCGCAAACTTCACGTGCAGGTGTTTGACAGGTTAACCTAGGGTCTGCACGAGCAGGCGTTTGAGGCGGGGTTACATGATGTGCTCTCGACTAAAATCTGATCTCTTCAGTATATAACAGGACCACTTCAGTATCGACCAATTAAAAACGCTAATCATGAAAAACAAAGGAGAGCAAAAAATTTAGGAAGGATGCTCTCCCCAACATTTCTTTTTTCGTTGCCTTGAACCAAGAGAGTAAACCACCACTGCAAAGGAACTGGAAATGTAAATGGTATGTACATCTCACAAACCATATATTTTTTTCTTCAGTAAGACATGTTCACATCAGTTTTACAATACAAATTGGATGCACAAAGTAATGATTTTAGATGTTTCCTTTAAAAAAATGCATTCCATTTATTTGTTCCAGTTTGCTTCCTAAAATCCCCAACCCACCCCCAGCATAACCTGAATAGTACACCACAAGGCAATGCCTAAAGAACTGAAACAACCCCGGGATAGACTGCTGCAGCAACCGCAGCTGCTCTTTAGTTTGGCTGTCCGATACTGTTTCTGTCGACCGAGGTACTCGTACTATGACTGTCGTTTCTGTTCATTTATTCATTCTAGAAGTGTGTGCCGTCCCATGGCTGCCCGAGCAAGGTCTGAGCAGCACCCTACAGGCCCTTGCTTCTCCAGCTTGTCCTGGACAGATTGCCGCAGCAACAGCTGATGCGTTTTTATTTTCGACTGCTGTTTATTTCCTGGCATAGTGTGCAGACAGTGACACACAGTTACTTGCATCCAATCTTATTGTCTCACTGTTAGCCCTTAACAAGATTAAATAATTTTTTTTCAAGGATGAAGAAAGAATAAAACAATTAAAACTGGGACAATACAACATATCTTTCAACTAGCAACGGACGAGTAAAAATTTCAACAGCGAGCAGCCAACTGTACCCAGGAGGGAAAGGGAGGAGAAGGGGAGAGAGAGGGGAGATAAAACGCGAAGTGCAAGTCAGTGAGGGGGGTTTATCTCGGATTTTAGAAATTCAACCTCGGTTTTCGTCAGGAGGAGGGAAGGGTTTGACACGTTGTTGTTTACGGTGGTCATGACGAATGACTCTATAATCTCCTGCCAAATCTGCTGTCATGCCCCCCCAGGATTTTTGTTTCATCAAAGAGGGGATGACAAGGCGAACACGAACGGGCATGTATGACTATGGGGTGATAGGAATCTGGAGAGGCCTTAGAAACTTCGTTGTGATGTTCCCGGAGTTTGTGATTGGTGCATCTGCCGGTCTGACCTATGTATTGATGGCCGCAGCTCAAGGGGATGGAGTAAACTTTCTTCTCTTTGCATGGAATGAATTTCTTTTCGTGTTTAACAGTGCAACTAATTGGAATCCGGTTGTTGTTCACTTGTTGACAGAGTTGCTTTGAGACGCATGCGGCACGAGAAAACAGCATTCGTGTCGAACTTTGAGGCAATGGATTTTATCCGGTGGGCTGAATTGTGTACGTAAGGAATGACGGCGAATCGGGCTTTCTTTTTTGTGGCTGGTGACTGGCGATCAGGCCCGCGAATCAGCCTTTCCATTACTGATCGTAGAAGGTCGACGGGAAACCCTGCCTTGACGAGCCTTTTGTGTTGGGATTTGAAGCTATCTTCTGAAAGATGACAGCAAGACTTCGTGAAGGATGAAGAAAACAACGATTTGATGATACCGTGTTTTACCGATTTCGAATGGGCGCTAGAAAACGGAAGGACATCAGTTCACAACATTTATTTTCCTTGCCGCACTCTATTTTTTCACTTGACATAGAAGACATGTATTTCAATCTAGATCTTACCGCATTGCTTGCCTCAATCTCCGACGCCATCTTTGAGCACGGAGCTGTGGATTTTCAGAATTCCTCCGGAGTCTCCGTTGCTGGATTCGTGGACTTGATCAGTGTTGTACGGAACGACGTTCCAAGGAACGGCGTTCCTGGAACGCGTTCCTTTTAGGAGGAACGAAGGAACGCCGCCGTTCCATTTTACATCGGTGGAACTGGAACGGGAACTCGTTACATTTTTGCTGGAACGGAAAGAGTAACGGCGTTCCTTTTTTCGTTCAGTGGGGTAATTTTTATTTTATTTGTAACAGGGAAATTTGAAAAGTATAAAAACTATATCTTCACGAACCTATTGTTTTTAACTTGTTAACTTTTTGGCTACTTATCTTAGGGCTTATTTTGTGTGGTCCTCGCTTGGTGACAGTCGGGTGCCGGATAGCTAATGGACATTGATTATTTTTTGAGTGCCCGAGACTGCGGTACAAAAAGCAAACCTTATAGTCGCAAGAAGAGACACAGAAAGAGGGACGTTTTAAACTCGGCTACTTTCTTAGCCCCCCCCCCCTCCACGAATCCTCATTCCCACAGAAATCTAAGGCCGACTAAAGCCATTTCTCAACTTCCATAAAGAGACCTACAGTTACAACAAACTCACAGGCTACCAGACATCGAACGCACCCTTGTATCCTGAATATTGGTCACTTAAAAGATGCACAAAAATTAACCTTGATTCCGTCTCCCCTTGTCCCTCGCCTTCAAATTGAACAACGAATCCAACCATCACGAAGAAGAACTGGTAGTTTCCAAGACTGACCTTCCAAAAGCCCTACCCTCTCCTTCACTTGCTCGTCTTCCGGACAGCAACATCGAGAAGCAACTGTTGTTGAGTTTGAACAAGAGACTTTGTTAGATTGAAACGTGTGAAATTGTTCTAAAACGCTCGTGCCATGTGGGGTAGCAATACATTTGGCTCGTCTGAATTGTTCATCACAAATATGAATATGGTTAAAAGCTGAGATTTTTAAACTTCAATATATCAGCAAATAACACCTCGATTCCGCTTGTTTTCTTCTTCTGGTGCCCTTCCATCACGGCATATAAATTTGTATGTACCCATTTGATGGGATAGATAAAAAAGAGCTTTGCTTGATCTAACTAAATGTGGTAATCAGCAAAATACAAAAGTAACGTATATGTAACGATGCGTTCCATTTTTTAGCTGGAACGGGAACGAGTTCCTTTTACACCGATGGAACTTGTAACGGGAACGCGTTCCAAAAATCAGGAGGAACGAGGAACGAGGTTTCGTTCCATTTTTTGAGGAACGTGTACAACACTGGACTTGATTCATCTTTATCTCCAGTCCACCTTAGTTGAACATGAGAGAGGATCTACCGCCAAAAGAAAGGAGTTTGCATTGGTTCATGTCTCGCCCCCGTTCTCAGCGAGTTATTTCTTTTATTCGTCGACAGAGCCATAAAAGCACAACTGGACATCTCCGCGCCTGGCTGCCGTGTTTTCAGATATGTTGACGATTATTTAATCATTCATCCTGATCAAACTTCTCCAGATAGCATTACAGCGGTTTTTTCCGCTTGTTCGTCAGGCCTTACTTTCACGAAGGAAGAACCTTCCAATGAAGGTCTTCAGTACCTGGATTTGCGGCTTCACGTCAGTTCCACTGGACTCTGCTGGGCCTTTCAACAAAGGTCTGCTAAACCTGTCCTTCCGTTTTCTAGCGCCCATTCGAAGTCGGTAAAACACGGTATCATCAAATCGTTGTTTTCTTCATCCTTCACGAAGTCTTGCTGTCATCTTTCAGAAGATAGCTTCAAATCCCAACACAAAAGGCTCGTCAAGGCAGGGTTTCCCGTCGACCTTCTACGATCAGTAATGGAAAGGCTGATTCGCGGGCCTGATCGCCAGTCACCAGCCACAAAAAGAAAGCCCGATTCGCCGTCATTCCTTACGTACACAATTCAGCCCACCGGATAAAATCCATTGCCTCAAAGTTCGACACGAATGTTGTTTTCTCGTGCCGCATGCGTCTAAAGCAACTCTGTCAACAAGTGAACAACAACCGGATTCCAATTAGTTGCACTGTTAAACACGAAAAGAAATTCATTCCATGCAAAGAGAAGAAAGTTTACTCCATCCCCTTGAGCTGCGGCCATCAATACATAGGTCAGACCGGCAGATGCACCAATCACAGACTCCGGGAACATCACAACGAAGTTTCTAAGGCCTCTCCAGATTCCTATCACCCCATAGTCATACATGCCCGTTCGTGTTCGCCTTGTCATCCCCTCTTTGATGAAACAAAAATCCTGGGGGGCATGACAGCAGATTTGGCAGGGAGATTATAGAGTCATTCGTCATGACCACCGTAAATAACAACGTGTCAAACCCTTCCCTCCTCCTGACGAAAACCGAGGTTGAATTTTTAAAATCCGAGATAAACCCCCCTCACTGACTTGCACTTCGCGTTTTATCTCCCCTTCTCTCCCCTTCTCCTCCCTTTCCCTCCTGGGTATAGTTGGCTGCTCGCTGTTGAAATTTTTACTCGTCCGTTGCTAGTTGAAAGATATGTTGTATTGTCCCAGTTTTAATTGTTTTATTCTTTCTTCATCCTTGACTTGAACCAACACGCTCTTCTCCCAAGCAATTTTTTTTCATGCACACTGTTTACACTTGGCATCAGTCAGTATCAACAGAATGCCAGTCATTTCGGTGTACTGATGAATAACAAAGAGCTATAAAGACAGCTATTTTCAATGTAGATAACTGATGTTGGTCGCAATGACAGGAGTATCAGTTGCAACGCGACGAAAACAATTTAAAATTAGGGCTTAAGCGCTTTCTCGTTGCAGATCAACTTAAGTGTCTCGAAAAGTCTACTTTGAAGGGGACTGGGTGGAGCAAAGGCACCCCCGAGAAAGTTTTAAAGATTAATCTTTCTTATGGTTCCCATGGTTTCAATGTGGTACTGGGGAATCGGCGTAGCTTTTGCCTGTAGAACGCACACTTCATTGGCATCTCCAGGACTTCAAGTTCTGGTCAGACATAGTGCACAAGCTGATGGACTCTTTAGCATACAAGGCGAGTCAAACTTGCAGCATATAACATCCTCGTGCATCGTTATCTTGAGTATACATCTGAAGTTGGATACCTGCAGACCGGTCTCATGAAGTAGCTCGATGTTTAACCCCATGCGGTTTGTACAATTTATTGTCTTCAGGTGTACCGTACCAGTCGACAGCATTAGAAGGTGTAAGGGCCTTAGAAGTATTTTTTATATGTAAAAGTGACTGCACCTTTCAGTAAATCTACCTCTCCGTGTCATTTATCTTCTTTTTTCACTCTGTGATTCGTTTTGTTTTATACTCAGCATGTGTTCTACTTGTAGTGCATACTTCCGTGGCTTTTTACTTGGCTGGCAGTTTTGTGAAATAAATAAAGTTGTGGCTTTGATTTTGTTCTCTTTAACGTCATCTGTACTTGTGTATTTTCATGAAGATTTTGATCTCGCATTCGCTTGTTTTGCATTGTTTTCTGGATGAGATTTGAAATATTTTCGCCTCATTCCCTTTTACTGAGATAACTTGCAATTGCTCGACTTTTTTCTTAGATTTGATTTAGACTCCAGAGGCCTTGTATGCATCTAGAAGAATTAATATGTATGAATATTGACATGTTAAATAGAGAACTTCAGGCCTTCATTACAACTGTATAAAAGTAAAATTCGTAAGCAATCGATTTGGTGCTGAAACCGAGCGGTGGTTTCCAAGTTTGCACTAGGTTTCTAGCCTTAGGACGTTGGTCCAGGTGTCTGAAAGCAGCGCAAATCGTAATTAAACGAATATCAGAAAAGATACAGACAATCCGATAAACTTACGAGTAACAAAACTAAACAAGAACAGAGTTTTCGTTTTTAAAAACGGTTTTATCAAATAAAATTACGAAAATAGTATTTATTACGCTCGGAAGAGTAGCGGCACCGCGTATACCCCGTAGCGAAAGGCCCGCGGTGTCGCGAATGTTTACAGCATGCACAGAATACACAGGCACAGAAATACGGAGCGACTTTTATCATTACTAGTCCTGCAGTCAGCTTAAAAATGACAGCTTGGAGTCAACCACATCAACGCTTCCCCGATTAGAAAGAAAAGAGCATATTGCTCTCTAGGACGGCCAAATTGTTTTTTATCGCCCGTAGGCCAAACCCTCCCGAAAGGTCGCCAAGGACACAGATTAAAAGGTAGTGAATTATTTTAAATCGTGGAAAATACAATTGCAATTTGGCGGTTTGATATGATGATTAAAAACGACTTGCAATTTCCGTGAAGCCGAACACTCACGAGACATTGATTTAATGCAACTCGGTAGGGACAATTGGGACGATTATTCAAAGCACCTTCGGGATTCACGGTGGGACGAACAGATTTATAGCTGCTTCAGGACGGTCGGATGCGAATACGGGCCCTAAATGAGGTCATGGCCACACTTATATGACGAGAAAGGTCCACACGATCGGCAACTCGCCCGCTCCAGCTGACCGAGACGTCGAGACGTTGGGAAATTCCAGAGGGTGCCTCCGTCGCAAACCGGAAGTCAAAGGTGGGGTAAGGAGGGCTTTGGGACGAGAGAAGAGAATGCGCCACTTTCCCAGATACAGGAACTTTCGAGCGATGAGCGAAGATTCTGGAATCACGGCTCCCGGAGCGGCATCTATCGCCGTTTCAATCAGACGAGAGCGCGCCGAGCAAACGAGCGAGCCAGCAGATAGGGAAAGGACGCGCGTGCGGACTGCGCGGATCTCGGCAGCAGGAGGCGCACCGTCAGGGAGTGCGCTTAGGCCTTATCCGTGTGACCTCACTTCCCGGACCAAGTTTTCATGGCATCGATCTCCCAAATTTGCACCCCCTTCCATGCGCGGGGAAAGACGTAGTTCTATGTAAAAAAACAACAACAAGCAAACAAATGTGTTGGGACCAATCGCAGGCCAGCAGGTTCATAACTGTTTATATACTGTAGGTTATTCATCTATCGAGTTAACGGGCGTGTTGGTGGCTTCGTAGGGAGGGTAGAACAATTGAGCCATGGAGAAAACTATGGTACTAATAGAGCCCTAGTTTTCCATTGTATTACGGCGGTATACCCTCTGTATGGCCTGTAGTGCCAGCCGATAGGGGTGTGTACTCGCCGTCGCAACCAGTGGAGAGAGTAAAGGTCCGTTCACACTCTTGCAACCGAGTTCGACCGAGAGAGACGAAACCGGTTTTTAAGCCTCTTGCGATCTCTTAGGACCAGCTCCGCTGCAGCCGAGCTGGTCCTAAGAGATCGTAAGAGCAAAGCCGGTTTGGTCTCTCTCGATCACTCGGTCGCAAGTGTGATTTAAGGCCGTTCACACTCTTGCGACCAAGTTCGACCGAGAGAGACCAAACCGGTTTTAAGCCTCTTGCGATCTCTTACGACCAGCTCGGATGCAGCGGAGCTGGTCGTAGAGAGATGCGGACCAGGCAAAAGCCGGTTTGTGCTCTCGGTCGAACTCGGTCGCAAGAGTGTGAACGGAGCCTTAACGTCGCCGCGGAAAAAAGGAAGCGCAGCGGGTGTGTCCTGATCGCGCTGGAATCGGAGGCAGCGCACCGGTGGTGGCATGCGGGCAGGGTTCTAGGTGGTGAACTGAGTTCATTATACAACCAGGATGTCACCAGTGCACGTTCACGGTCGGGAGAGTGTTCCAAGCCTAGTGGTAGGAATTTGCACTGCTGGAAATTATTAGGGATTTTCGTAGATTGCGTTTCTTCCTCTGCTAAGCCCTCCGCAACGAAGAAGCCGCTACTGCGCCTGCGCGCCAATGGCCTTGACTGTAGAGTTCCAGGTATCGTAGCGGATTGCCAAGAGCGTTGCTGGACAGCGGCAGCGATCTACGAAAACTCCCTATTAACGCCCAGAAAACACACGGACACCGTCGCCACTTCATGCGCGGGATACGTCAATGAGCCTATTAATTTTATTTAAGGTTTTACATTGTGTATTTTGTCTGGAGATTTAATCTTTGATATGTCTCGTGCTGTGGTCACCAAGAAAAGTATAATTGTCTAGTTGGTCATTCCTGAGCTACCATTTGACAGGTTTCAACCCCACCTCCCCTCACCCCCCCCCTCCCTCGGGAAGCAATACTTCAGGTTTAAGCGTGCACAGGGCTGCCAAATACTATTCAGAAGCTATTGTCAGCAAATTTTTTAGGTTCACGCAGCCATTGTATCTGCCTTTATTTTAGGTACAACCAGCCTTTTCATAAAACGAGTCACTGAATTTAATATTGAGCCAGACAGTTATGAATCGTGAAAAAAGAAATAAAAAACAAGAGATAATTACACAATCGAGAGTCAGAAACAAAGTAATTACATAGGACTGTGAGTCATCGTTCTGTTTTAAAGCGCTGTTTTTATTTTATAAATATAGGTGCTATAGAGTCCGGCCCAAGTTTCCAAGCCAGTTTCTTGAGCCACACACTCAGCGTGTCTCTAAAGCCGGGGTCACACTGCTTATGCATCATACAAAAGACAGTCTCCATAGAGATTCGAATGCTGAGTCACCGCGAGATCCGTGCTACCAATGTCGCATGGCAATGAGTTTAAAGAGAGACTAGGCACGCGGCATTCAAACCCCGGCTCAAGTCCAACCAAGTTCAGCACAAAAATCAGTTTGAGTTTATGAAAGTGCTAAAGCAACTTCATCCCGACTATTGGCGACGTGCGCGATCGAAAGCGTCGCTGTGGTCGGCCTTCCACGATCGGCCGAATGCTGGCTATGACGTCAGCAAAGGTTGCTCATCGAAGGAAATAAGAGTAATGGAAGAACTTTAATTTTGGCGGTGCTAGCAGTGTTGGTTTCAGAGTGCAATGATTTCAGGCTTCCACCATGCTAATTACAAACACCATCGAACTTGTTGTTCGCAAGATAATGACGTCACGAGAGGGAACCACAGGAGGCGCCACCAAAACGTCTCACCGCTAATAGGGTATATTCACTGGCGGCCATATCTGTGTGCGCTAATGCTGAGCACGTGCTGGGGGCTAGCTTCCACAGTTATTTTGCAACGTGCACCCCGCACCATCAAGATTGCCGTTCTTGGCAGCCTATTAATGTCAGCTCGTTTTGACCATGCGCTATAAACAGTGATCTCAAAGATGGCGGCCAGTGAATACCCCCTATAGACGCAACTCTATCTCGTGTCATTCCCATACCACATATATAGCGATTATGGCTATTAATTGGAGAAATACAACGTCTATGTTTGCAGCTAAAAAAAACAGCAAAAGGCGAATATAGGTGCAAAAATAAACGATTACTTTGATTATAGACGCTTTGCACACGCGCCAGATTGAGCCGCCATAGCCGACCTTCCCCTGTTTGGCCGAAATGCCGAGCCACTGAAGCGGGCGTTTATGAGCCTCCACAGGGGCCTATGCTGGGGAGGAGGACACAGTAGCACCTAAAGTCGCAATAACCTGTCCTGCTGTGGCGACGATGACGCGAAGCGAACGTAATAAGAGGGAACAAAAACTGAAGGTCACTTATGGCGGCGCCCACGCACAGCTGCTGCAAAGCGTCTATAGAACTAGCAACTGCATTCCACCAATATCATAACAAAAAGTTCCCATAGACTGTGGCCAATCGCTTCCTTCTGTAAAAAAATGCTACGAATTAGGGCTGGGAAATTGATCGATTAACCTTCTTATTAATGTATTAATGGTTTGATCGTGAATAATTTTTTTAACCGTTTAATGGGTAAATATTTGCCGAACCTAAAGATATATGAAATCAACGTTTTCACCACGCACACGCGCACGAGTACACCTGTATAAAAGGAAAACTTGAGGTGTTTGCCCTAAAGTAAACTGTAGGGGCGAGATTTGTAACTTGAGACATTTGCGGAAGATTGCAACTTGTCCCGCCCACGTCAACTCCGTTCGACTGTCCGTTTAGCGCAGCAGAGACTATTGTAAACAATCAAGGGAGGTCACCCTTGCCGGAGAATATCTGCGTAACGCTTTGCCACGTGCAGCCCAGGTAATAATTTGTGCGCGTGAGTGTCCTTGAACTGTTCTCAACTACACACAAAGTTATTTAAATTGTCTGTTGCGCCATTTGTCACATATTTACTAAACGCAGAATAAAATGTTTTACTATATTATGGATGGAAATGAACAAGACCGTTTAATCGATTCATTAATCGATTAAAAGGTGGCGATTAATCGGGTGAAAAGTTTTAATCGACGCTTAGCCCTACTAGGAATGCATGTACACTTAAATCAACAGATGTCAATAAGCTCAAAGTAATTTTATAGGCCATCAGATGGCTGCTCTTCTCACAGTTTGCGATGGGCTGTGCATAGCAGATGCTATAAACTCAGACTCAAACTCTTTATTTCTCTCCGTTTGGAGAGGGGAGACAGAGAAAAAAGCAACTCAGTTGTTGCTTGACGAGCCTCTGCCTCCCCACAGCAGCGAAAGAGGACAGCATGCACATACACATAATGTTTTTTTCACCATCACACTTATAGCACAAAAATAAACAACATTGGATGGGGGAGGGGAAAAGGGGGAAAAGTAATCGATTTAGCCAAGTTTACAAATTCCAGGGGCACTCTCTCACAAACATGGAACGTACGTTTTTTATGGTTTCATTCAAAACTTCTACAATCAACTCACTCCGGCGATTTAAAAAACGAGGTTCTATATATTTCAACGTCTGATTACCTTAGTTAGTTCTGGAGTGCAGACACTAACCATGTGTCTGCAGACCTAGTTTCATAGGTAACCTCCCTTAACCTAAGGTTGGAAATAGACATGAATATATTTTCTTTTTGGCGAAAAGATTTCTTCAATGCAAGAAAAAGTTTATAATAATACTGATTAGGAATCTGTACAATATTCAATTTAATAAATAATGGACTAGTATGACTATTATACTCAGTATTACATATAATACGAACCGCTTTTTTTGTAGAGTATGTATCAGTTGTATGCCTGTAGAGGTCGTATTCCCCCATACCAAGAAGCAATAATTATATTTTGAGTAGAAGAGGGAATTATATATAAGAAGCATAACCGTAATCGGGATGATGTGGCGATATTAATACATAATACCTACAACTCTCGATAATTTTAGACATGTCTGTTGTACAGTTTCGTCCCATGATATGTATTGATTAAATATAATTCCGAGAACTTTTACGCTTTCAACCTTATCTATACAGTTTGTACGAAGAGAAAGAATAGACGTACAGAAACAGTTTGTATTTCGTGATCTAAATAATACGGCTTTTGTCTTACTGCCATTTCATTTTTAATGAATTTGAATTTGTCCAGGCATTTAATTTTTCCAAAAACATTATTTGCGGCACTTATAATCTGATCAGTATCATCACCTGAAAAGAATATACTGGTATCATCAGCGTAAATAATGAGACTTACATTTTTATCAATATTTACGATGTCACTGACGTATAGATTATAAAGAAGTGGTCCTAGAATGCTCCCTTGCGGTACGCCGGCAGTCTGTTTCCTCAAATCCGACTGTTTTATTATTTATTTCAACACACTGGTACCGATAACTAAGATAACTTCTAACCATATCTAGAGCAACGTTACGAATGCCATAAATATTCAGCTTTTGAAGTAACGTGTCATGATTGATCCGGTCGAACTCCTTTGAAAAATCTATGAATACTCCGAGTGTTAATAACTTTTTTTTCAATATTGTTTAAAATTAATTCCTTTTGTTTTAACAAGGCAAGTTCGGTAAAGAAACCCCTCCTAAATCCGTATTGACAGGGCGTTAAAATAGAAAACTTTTCGCAGAAACTATACAGCCTGTGATGTATTATTTTTTCTAGAACTTTTGAAAATATCGGCAAGACAGAAATCGGTCTGTAATTTTCAAGGTTATTTTTATCTCCAGCTTTATATAGCACAGATACCTTTGCTACCTGCATTTTTTGGGGGAAAGTTCCGTTCTCAGTTGCTAGATTAAAAATATGTGTTAAACAAGGAACAATCCACCGTAAAACATGCTTGATAGGTTTAATTTGAAAATCATATACATCGGAGCTCTTACTATTTTTTAAGCTTTGGAAAACAAAAAATACTTCTTGTTCGTCGGTTTAAAACAGAAACATACTATGTGGAACCTTCTGGAAATACCTAACGGCATCCGCACAGTGTACGCTCTGGAAAAGAGTAGCAAAATGATCACTAAACTTTTTGGCCAAAGCAACCCTTTTTACAACGATACCTTCGATTTTTATTTCCGTTACTTTATCCGCATGCCACACTTGTTTTATTAACTCATTTACTTTTCTCCATACTACCTCGCATATGTTGTCATATTTAAATAAATTATTGAAATAGACGCGTTTAGCCTGCCTTAAAGTTTTTGTTAATTGATTTCTAAGTTTCTTGAATGCAACCAAGATGTTAACATATTTAGTGTGCACGAATCTGTGGTAGAGATTATTTTTCTTATTTATCATTTTTTTTTTATTTCGGGTGTAACCGAAGGTTTACGAGACTTTCGAGGAACCCTATGCAATTCATAAGGAAAGCAGCGATACATATATCATTTTAAACCTTTCAAGAAAACAATTGAATGCTTCGTCAGCAGACACGCTAGACAGCACCGCACTCTAGACTACGAAACTTATCTGTTGTTCAAAAAGATCAAGGTTTCTAGCGCTTATAATTATAATGCAATTAAATGCAAAGGTGCAAGCGAGCTGGACAAGAATGACGGAAATAATCCCTGGAGAGGGGGAACATTCGAGATTTGTGTTTGTCCGTTCCCCCTCTCCAGGGGAAATTTCCGTCATGCTTATATTTCTAAAATAAATCTGATCATCACATATTTTTTTGGAGCTGTAGTCTACATTTGCAAGCATATAAATTGGAAGGTGGTCACTAATAGTTTCCCCAACCACTCCAGCAATTACGTCCGTTTCTGAAATATTTGTTAAAAGTAAATCCAACAACGCCGTATTTCGGGGTGCAATGCGAGTAGGCTGGGAAGTGGAGGATGAACTAAATCACAAAAAAAGCTTATTTATAAAAACACGAAACGAAACAAACAAAAAAGAGCCTTGATGCAATTATGGGCCCGTAACGCAGGTTATTATAGTAAATATGATAATTGCGTTACTCTTCTACCATTCGTACAATTTCCAACCCGTGCAGTGGTACTAAATTACTTATATATACGCAAAAAAACAAGTTTCGTATTTACTCCAAGAACCAAATGAAAATGCATGATATATGTGTGCCAATAAAGACGTACCTGAAATTCGTCCAATCAAAGTACCGGTGCTATTCTTGAAATGCTTCCCAAAGAAACCGACCACTCCCGCGCCCAGGCTGTGACCAATAGCATGGACGTCTGAGGCCTTCAGGGAGTCCGGGTACAACTTCATAAGGCCCTGGACGAGCAAAGAGATTTGTCTTCCCACGAGGGCTGTGTCGCCGGCGCTCTGGATGTAGTTCAGTTGGGAAGCACCTCCTCTCCAGTCTACCAGGATCACGTTGAGGTCTTCCTGCATTTTTTATTGTTTGTAGTGTGGTTGAGTTTATGCTCGAAAGAGCTCTATTGTTACCAGACCTGTGCTCGTTACTTAAGAAATGTAATGGATTACAAGTACAAAGTACCGAGTCTCAAATGTAGTGTATTACCGTTACAAATTATTTTCACTCAAAAGTAACGGATTACTTTGCTCGTTACGCTACAAATTACTTTCACGTTACTTTTTCCGTACACTTATCGAGAAAATAGAAATAATTTTTGATATTTTTCAAAAAGTTTCTGCAACACTACTTTTCATTTCTTACACGCCCGTATTATGGTAGTCCTTGTAAAAATAAAATCCTGTATTTAAGAGAAAGAGTGTAGGCGCACTCCGTTCACCTGTAAGCTGACAAGGCACCGAAAGCTGCAGCCACACAGACCATCCCGTTAGCTTACGGCCTCTGGAAATGATCCCTGGAATTGTGCAGACAAAGCTAGCGGTGCGCATGCTCAGTAGCAGCGTCTACCTCCGCTATGAGATTCGGAGTTAAAGAAGTGATCTACGGAGCTCCTTTTGACTCGAGTGTTTCGCCTGTTATTCACATGAGAAAAAAAAAACTTGGTTCTAAAGGTACAATGTACAGCCAATGGAGAAGGCAGGTGTCTTAGCTTACCTTGATGTGTTTCCGCAGATTATAGTTTGTTGTTCTTGCTGATGACAATGTTTTTTGTGTTTTTTTGACAAGCAAAGTATGCACTGAAACGCTATGTTTCCGTTCTCCTTAATGCCCTGAATTCTCAACATGTCATTAAGAGATGACCATGGAGACGACGGACACTCCATGACCGAAAACTCGACCAGTCAGAGAAAAAGTGGCGGTTACGGGTTATCGATCATTCATCGGTTCTCACTTTCATACCGATATTCTTGGAGGCCAGGGGAGGGGAGGGCATACAGAGCGAGAGAAGCGGTGGCCAGCGGTATCACAGAACAATAGAGGATCACACCACTTTTACGCGTTCTCTCTCTCTCCCTGTCAGCACTCCTTAGAAGGCCTAACCCCCCCCCCCCTTTTTATGCTAACAGTTGACTGTAAAGTGAGGAGTGAATTCGACCACCATGTCCAGACAAGTAAACCAAAATAAGTATCGTCCGTACCCTCGAAGACAATGCTCTTAGCCTCGCGCCGGGCGCTTTTCAGCCATGCCTCAAGAGCCTGCCAGAATACAGTACCGCACACCAAACAGCAACGAGAATTTGACCCTTTTGCGCGAGGCTGAGTCGTCTGTTAACGCGAGTTGTTAACCCGCGAATCGAGGGGCTACGGACCCGCGTTTGATGTCTGTGCAGGTTGCGGTAGACGTCGAAGAAGTTGGAAAGGGTGAAACTGTGTAAAAGACAAAAACAAATAAACACGAAGAACTTTCTAATGCTTGGGAGAAGAAGAAAAACACGATGGAAGGCGACGGAGAGCCTACTCGGCGTTGTCTTACTTAAACTTTGTCTTGCGTATATTTGTACATGCCTTGCCCGTTTTTCTAGTGGTTCTAGTGACCAGTCATACAAAAAATCGTGTTTCCTTTTGGGCTATTCTCCACTCCCTGATGTTTTCTCTTTTGTTGAACGTGCTCTCTTTATGCTGCTGAATCTTCTGCTCGTATTGCTCCAGTTACTGTATTATGCTCATATTTTGTAAAAAGTAACGAGTAATTAAAATAATCCGTTACCAATATTTTGTGACGAAATTACATTACATATTACTTCGAAAAAGAAGTAACGTGGCAATTACAAAATTACTTTAAAAATGAACGGATTACAAGTAATTCATTACATGTAACGGATTACTTCCCAAGACTGATTGTTACGCATATAGACCGACAGGCGAAAAAAAGAATAAGAATGGAACACAAAGAAAAGGTTGGTTTATTGCGCTAGATATACGACTTTGAAGGGCGCACAATAGGTTCAGCTTGGTTCTACTGGCAGAAAACGGAGTCTTACGAGCGACTAAGTAAACATGTGCAGTCGTGGGCAATGCAAGCTGAAACGTCCGAGCGACGGCAGAAAGAGATTGAGGGGCATTGCCTTGGCGCGAGATGTGTAACTATAGCTACGAGAGATGCCATGCGGACGTGGTGCTGTGGTTAGTGCTATGTGACTCAGCCTATATTCCTTTTCCGTATTTAGAAGCCCTTGGATGTGAACCAGTCCTGACTCGGGTTTACTCTTTGCTACCACCACTTGGTCGTCGTCGCTTTTTGTTTTATCTTGGCGCGTGGTATCTATTCCAGAGGAATGAATTTAACCCATGTCCGAACGAGCAATAGTGGCGAAAAATAGAAACAAGCTCAGTAGCATTACGTGCGCAGTAACGACAAGCTCAGTTGTGAAGCTCAATCAGGCTCAGTCAGCATGCCAATGCAGTCTCGTCCGCATGCTGACTCTGGTTACTTGCTCAACTTCTGGCGTTGGGGCAAAGCCATCGGTACCTTTCGGTCGTCACTCGGTCGATTGAGCTCGGATTGTCCATGACTGTACATTAATAAACGTCAGCACAACCACTTTCTGCGTGCCTAGCACTCCGAAATGCCTCCGGTACACCCAGTCGCACATGTACAGCACCGCGTCGACACCACAGAGATCACCGGCACATGACTTTTGAGGATTGGGAGGACTGCCTCCGTACAACCGATTTGCTTTGAATAGTGAGTAGAAAGAAGGGAGGTCTAAAGCGAAAAATCACCTGTGACACCTCCTAATGCTTCAAATGAAAAATAAAAATAAACAGGTGCACCTGTTGCATCGCTAGTGTCGCCACACATGCGCGATGGGGTATGGGCGCGATGGGGTATGGGCATGCGCGATGGGGTATGGTCGTTCCCTTCATGAAACCATTGAGATGCGATGTCGTCACCTCCTAATCACATTCATTCCCAGACGGATCGGGCAGGCAGGAAACACTTCAGACATGGCGAGTAAACCGGCCGGTGCATATATTTTGAACAGGCGCAGCTCTGAGATGTGAAATTCCACGCAAGTATTTTTGTGCGAACTCTTGGTGGGTAGATTCCTCGTTGTGCTGCATACGCACCGCTAAGACTGTAGTTACGGACAGCTGATGAAACTCTCACCGTGGTGCGTCCCCAGTATCTTATGACTCGTCCGCAGCCAAAGCGATTGCGTCGTTACTCAATCTTTGTCAAAAAACAAATGAGAAAGAAAAGAAAAGGTAAAGTGAGCATAATGGGCCAGCCGTGTATTGTGTGTGTGCCGTGTATTGTGTGCGTGTTCGCCACGCACAGCGAACACGACCTTTGGTCCAGGCAACGGCGCGCGGGCTGACGCAACCGGAGACGCCGGCGAGGGAGAGCGAGCCGCGGAGAAGAACGTGACGCCTGCGTGAAAGACCAGACGGGGCGCGGTCGCAGACAAAAGAAGACGCTTCTCAATCCGAATGTAATCTATCAGTTAAATAAATATATATCCTGCATTACCCTAAAATTATCGGTACATCACAATGGCGACGAGGATGGGATCCATGCAACAAAGATGGATATAAACAACTGAGCGACATCGGAACAAAGGAGACAGCGGTAACGTGAGTGACGCCCCATCTCAAACCTAAAGAATGCCTCGCATCGGGAAAATTGAAGAGTTCGATCAGAAATCGGAATCATGGTCTTCGTACATCGAAAGGATCGAAGTGTTCTTCGCTGCGAACGACATTCCGGAATCAAAGCGAGCCGATGTTCTTCTCTCTATCGTCGGACGAGAAATGTACGGACTGATACGGAACTTGGCGGCACCTGCTAAACCAAGCACCAAGACGTACGTACAGATCGTTCAACTGGTGCAGAACCACATCGACCCGACGCCCAATGAAACGGTCGAACGCTACAAATTCCATCACCGGAAGCAGCTGGAATCCGAAACCATCGCAGACTACGTAGCTGCGCTCAAACAACTTTCACTGCAATGCAACTTCGGTGTTTCCCTCAACGACCGACTTCGAGACAAGCTCATTGACGGCATTAAGGACGGAAACATTCTCGAAAAGCTGCTGGCTGAACCGACGCTGACATTCAAGGCAGCGGTGGATCTTGCCACTTCGATGGAGGTAGCCATGAAGGATGCGAAGGAAATAAGAAGCGAGACTGAGACCCAACAAGATGTCAATCGCTTGGTGCAAGGGCGGAAATACAAGACGTCACTTCCGAAAAAGGCAAGCGAGGGTAAAGGTAAATCTCGCACAAGCAGGACCCCATGTCACCGCTGCGGCAAAACCAATCACGACTCTGAAAACTGCTTTGCAAGGAACAAGACTTGTAAAAAATGCGGAAGAACAGGACACTTCCAATTGGTCTGCCGCGACAGGAAACGAGATCCACAAGACTCAGGCAAAAAGGACAAGCCAAACTTCACCAACCATGTCACCACACAGAACTCGGAAGACGAAACTCCATTTTATTTCATCGACTCAAGCTACCCGAAACCCATCACAGTAACTGTGGAGATTTGCAACAAACCTCTTCAGATGGAGATTGACACAGGCTCACCCGTGACTGTGATCAACCTGGAGACGTTTCAAGAAATTCTTCCAGACATCCAGTTGAAACCTTCGGGAATAACGCTCAAGCCGTACACCGGCAAGCCCATCGTTCCAGAGGGAATGGTTCAAGTGGAGATGCGGTACAACGGGCAAGTCAAGCGTCATGAAATCCAAGTGGTGAAGAATGGGGGACCTCCCATACTGGGACGGGCATGGCTTCAGGATTTTCAAGTGAACTGGGAGGAAGTACACAATGTGCGTGCAGAAACCTTAACTCTCGCAGGTGTGCTACAGAAACACAGTTCCATCTTTGAAGGCCCAGGAGAACTGAAGGACTACGCCGTGAAACTCTGCGTGAATGATGATGCTCAACCAAAGTTTCTCAGACCAAGGTCAGTTCCATACGCCCTCCGACAAAAGATCGAAGAGGAGCTGGATCGTCTTGAGAAAGAGCAGATAATCACTCCTGTGATGAGGAGTGAGTGGGCGACTCCAATCGTTCCAGTGATGAAGGCAAACGGACAAGTGCGCATATGCGGGGATTACAAGGTTACACTCAACCCAGCCTTGAAGCCAGATAGGTACCCACTACCGAAGACTGAAGATCTCTTTGTGAAAATTGCCCATGGGGAGAAGTTCACCAAGCTGGATTGCAAACAAGCCTACTTCCAGATCCCCTTAGCGGAAGAATCAAGAAACCTCACTGTGATCAACACACACAAAGGGCTCTATCAGGTGAACAGAGTGCCATTTGGAATAACCCCAGCATCAGCTATCTTCCAACGCGTCATAGAAGAACTCGTTGGAAACTTGCCGTACACAGGTGCTTTTCAGGATGACATCGTGGTAACTGGCAAGAACGATCAACATCACCTGCGGAACCTGGACATCGTACTGCAAAAACTCAAGGAAAGTGGCCTTCGCTTGGGAAAAGAAAAATGCTGCTTCATGCAGGACTCCATCGAGTACCTAGGACATGTCGTAGACAAACAAGGGATCCACCCAAATCCCAAGAAGGTGGATGCTATCCTACAAGCGAAGACGCCGAAAGACCAAAAAGAACTCAGAGCATTTCTGGGACTCCTGAACTACTACGGGAAGTTCATCAGCAACGCAGCCGACATCCTACATCCGCTACATGAACTGCTGCGAAAAGATAAAAGGTGGGAGTGGTCGAGATCATGCCAGAGAGCCTTCAACGAAGCGAAGAAGCAACTCACCAAGAAGAGTCTGCTAGTGCACTATGACCCTGCACTTCCTCTGGAACTGCACTGTGACGCATCGAGCCATGGCATTGGAGCAGTACTTCAACACGTACTACCCAACAAGCAACGGAGGCCGATCGCCTTCATGTCAAGAACGCTTTCTAAAGGTGAGCGAAACTACTCTCAGATTGACAAAGAAGCGCTGAGTCTAGTTGAGGGCGTAAAGAAATTTCACCAGTATTTGTTTGGACGCCACTTCACGCTGTGGACGGACCACAAACCCCTAGTGTCGATTTTCAATCCCGGTAAGGGAATCCCAGGCACGGTGGCAGCAAGAATGCAGCGATGGGCAATCATCTTGTCAGGGTATGACTTCGACATAAAGTACGTGTCGACCGATAAGAACGTAGTCGCAGACACGCTGTCGAGACTCCCAATGACTGACAAGGGCGCTACAAAATCAGAAACTACAAGAATGGACGAAATCAAATGTCTCCATCTAGACAAGTTTCAAGCACTTCCACTGACACATAAGCAGATCAGCAGAGAGACACGAAAGGACACCGTGTTGTCTAAAGTTTTAAGACTCACCATGGATGGATGGCCGGAACAAGTGAATTCCGAAGACCTCAAGCCTTACTTCCATCGCAGAACAGAACTAACCGTGGAGCTCGACTGCTTAATGTGGGGAACACGCGTCATCGTACCCTCGAGGTACCGAAAACACGTTTTGAACGACTTGCATCAAGGTCATGCGGGAATGACAAAGATGAAGGGACTGGCACGACACTATGTGTGGTGGCCGCTTTTGGATCATGACATTGAAACGATGGTCCGAAGTTGTCGGCCGTGCCAGGAAGTGAGCAACGAGGCACCTAAAGTTCCTATACACCCATGGGAATACCCAAAAAAGAAATGGCAACGCCTGCATGCAGACTTCGCAGGACCCTTTCAAGGAAGGAACTTCTTGCTGATTATTGATGCATATTCAAAATGGCCCGAGGTAGTGCCCATGACCTCGACGACTTCGGCAGCCACCATAAGAGTGTTTCTAACTCTCTTTGCAAGATATGGACTGCCAGAAAGGATTGTGACAGACAATGGCCCGCAATTCCGATCAAGCGAATTCCGGGATTTCATGACAAGAAACGGAGTGCAACAGTCATTCTCACCCCCGAACCATCCCGCAACGAACGGTGCGGCAGAAAACTTCGTGGGAACATTCAAGAAGTCTGTCAACGCAAGCCTGAAGTCGGGGCTGACTATGGAAGAGGCATGCCATAACTTCTTGGTGGCATACCGGACGACCCCGCACACGACAACTGGCTCAACACCTGCCAAAATGATGACAGGAGACGAATTTCGCACAAGGTTCGATCTTCTTAGACCATCCATAACGGATGTCGTGCGATCAGAACAGGCGAAGCAGCACGCCTCGCGCAACTCTAAAGAACGACACCTACATCAGAACGACCAGGTCTGGGCAAGAGACTACAGGAACGGCAAGAAATGGTCGAAAGGAGTCGTCATACGAGTTCTAGGAAACCGAACATATGAGATTCGCACGAACGACGGAAATACCTGGAAACGGCACATTGAACAGCTGAGACATGTACCCAAGGAGGAAGAGGGAATATCTCCGAATCAAGACGATAACCCCAAGGGCGCAAAAACATCGAAAAAGTTCGCCCCTTCCCGCGGCATCAGCCAGCGAAACGGTTCACCGTCTCCGATTTCCAGTGACGACGTTCCAGCCATACAGAACGATCCTGCAACGCCGGAGGCAGGCACTCCAAGCTCGCCAGCCAGACCGCTTAATGGCACACGTGGCCAGAGCACGGAGGGCAGCCCTCCTCTTCTTCGAAGATCAACACGGACGCGCCATCCACCAACGCGGCTGGGCCTCTGAAAACGTGAAGTTTTTTTAAGGGGGAGATATTGCCGTGTATTGTGTGCGTGCCGTGTATTGTGTGCGTGTTCGCCACGCACAGCGAACACGACCTTTGGTCCAGGCAACGGCGCGCGGGCTGACGCAACCGGAGACGCCGGCGAGGGAGAGCGAGCCGCGGAGAAGAACGTGACGCCTGCGTGAAAGACCAGACGGGGCGCGGTCGCAGACAAAAGAAGACGCTTCTCAATCCGAATGTAATCTATCAGTTAAATAAATATATATCCTGCATTACCCTAAAATTATCGGTACATCACAGGGCCATGCTTTGCTTTTATTTAGCTGTCCTGTTACAGCTAACCTGTTACCTGTAACCTGTAACCTGTTAGCCTGTTACAGCTGTCCTGTTACAGCGTTGTCATTACGTCGCACGAAAGGCAGCCTTCAGACTCTGCCTCAGCCGTGTTTCCTCCCGGTATATGACGGTCACATGGGTCACACAAACACTGTCTGCAGAACATGCCAGAAGCACACGTGAAGCTTCCAAGATGCCGCGGATTATTACGTCATCATGACTGCGGCGAACACCGTAATAACAAAAATTGTGTCCTTCTTCTGCGTCCCGCGATGATGATGAATTGTGTGCTTTTTCTGCGTCGCGCGATGACAGCGCAGCAGAGCTTGGTTGCACTGTCTCTCCACGGGGCGCGGTGCCCCCAGGGCCGAGATGCGCTCCGATAGCAAACCGAAACTTAAAACCCGTCGAATTTGTGCGGTTTTTAGAGAAAGCCGTAAAAGGCTTCGCGTGCCTTCTATCGTTATGCAATTTGTTGATTTAGTGTTTTTCGATGATGCTGAGCAATTTTCTAATTTAAACCATGCCCTTAAACACAATAATAAAAAGTTAATTACGCGAAAATAATTAACAACTTAATTATCTTGAACTTTTATAATTTTCCTAAATAGGCCCTTGGCTCAGGACACTCACGAAATAAGCCTTTTTTTGTTGCGACGCGTAGTTTTCGAAATATCGAATTTGTCCAGCTTTCGTGAAACACTATGTATATAGTGAATGACATCTTAAGAAAGGCCGGGCTGGGGCTTATTATTTTCGGGCGTCTCGCTTCGCGTGATTCCTTCTTCGGAGTCGGACAACGCCGCAAGGCCATTGGCTTCTAAGCGTTTGGATATAAGATGCACCGGTTGAACGCCAGGTGTAGGGGGAGGAAGTGGCCGAGTGGGCTAACGCGTCTCAGCTCGGAGCGTGGAGCGAAAGCTTGCGCTGGGAACCTCCTGGGTTCGATTCCCCACCGCCCCCGCCCGTTTCGATCTGGATGAGTTTCGTACCGGCACGCGTTCGTGTGATCACTACTGCGTGATGCACGTTAAAAAACCCAGGTTAGCGGTTGTACCGCACTGGCTAAATTTCTCATCTACAGCTAAGAGACCGATTACCCGGTGAGGCGCATCTGCATCAAGGCTGTATAAACATACAGAGCAAACCAATTTTTTTTTTACGCCAGGTGTCTCTTCAGTTGCAGTCGCGTTGTCATTACATCGCACGAAAGGCAGCCTTCAGACTCTGCCTCAGCCGTGTTTCCTCCCGGTATATGACGGTCACATGGGTCACACAAACACTGTCTGCAGAACATGTCAGAAGCACAGGTGAAGCTTCCAAGATGCCGCGGATTATTACGTCATCATGACTGCGGCGAACACCGTAATAACAAAAATTGTTTTGCGCGCATGTTTGGACAGCCGGAAGTCAGTCAGCCTCAATGCGCATCTGGCGTCTCAGCGGTAGACGAGAAATTCAGCCAGCGCAGCTGTAACTCTACCAGCCTGCGGGGTCCTTTGACGCGCATCACGCGTTAGTGATTCACGTTGCAGTACACGCCGGTACGATGCTCATCCAGACCGAAACGAAACGTGGAGGACTTTTGAGACTTTTATGGGATGTACGAGAATGTCAGTCGAATGTTTCTAGACGGAAACGTACGATAGCTTCGTCTTGTTCGTTGAGTTCCCTCCCGTTATAGATTAACGTAATTATACCTCCCAGATTCCGCGCGCGACAAAGAACACGCGTACGTTTCTTTGTAGTATTGTGAGCAATTTTGACAATGTATTTATTGAAAGAGAAGAGAGTTGTAGTACTCTTAAAACTTGTCAGAGTTGGTTCTGCATTTTGGATAATTAAATACAGCGCGAATATAGACGAAACGACGAGTAGATGCACACGAAGAGAGCGCAAGTTCGTCCGGTTTTCCCAACGATGTTTTTGAAGCGAGAAGGCTGCAGCTGTGCGACATTGGGTGCAGCTGGGCTCGGCAATGCAGTTCCACGAATTGGGGCGGCTGACCTGTGTACTCGAAGTTAATATTTTCCTCGTTTTTTGGCGCGCATATTTTCATATTTTCATGAAAGATCTAATGGAGTAATGTTAATGCGAAGGTGCATGTTGAAAATGAACGGAAATATAAAATAAATGTAAATGCCCGAGCGCGCTTGCAACCAGTGCTGTACGGAACGGCGTTCCTGGAACGCGTTCCTTTTAGGAAAATCGAAGGAACGCCGCCGCTTCATTTTTCATCAGTGGAACTGGAACGGGAACTCATTACATTTTTACTGGAACGAGAAAAGGAGCGGGGTTCCTTTTTTTTCGTCCAGTGGGGTAATATGTATTTTATTTCTAAGAGGGAAATTCTGAAAGTATAAAAACAATATATTTACGAAGAGCAGGATCTCGTTAACTTTCTGGCTACTTATCATAGGGTTTTCTTTTTCTTGTAGTGGTCCTCACTTGGTAACAGTCGGGTAGAAGTGACGAGCTAGTAGACATTGATTCTTTTTTTCAGACGCCCGAGACTGCGGTATAAAAAGCAAAACTTTTAGTCAAAGAAAAGAACTGCAGAAAGAAGGACGTTTCGAACTAAGGTACTTTCTTTGCTTCCACGAATCCTCATACACCTATAAATATAAGGCTGTCAACAGCCATCACTGAACTTCCCCGAAGAGACCTACAATTACAACAAACGAACAGGTTACCTGACATTCAACGCATCCTTGTATCCCGAATATTTATCACTTAAAATATACACAAACAATTAATTTTTATTTCTTGTCCCCTTGTCCCCCACCTTCAAACTGAAGAGCGAATCCAACCTCCACAAAAAAGGACGTGTAGTCAAGACTGATCTTCCAAACTCCCTACCATCTTCTTCACTTGCTGGTCTTGCGGACAGCAACATCGAGAAGCGACTGTTGTTAAGTTCGAAGAAGGGACTTTCTTAGATTGAAACGTGTGAGGTTGTTGTAAAACGCTCGTGCAATGTGGGGTAACATTAGATTTGGCTCGTCTGAATCGCCCACAACAAGATATGTTTGAAAGCTGAGATTTTTAAAGGGGAATATATCAACAAATAAAACCCTGCTTCAGCTTGTCTTCTTCTCCTGGTGCCTTTCCATCACTGCATTCAAATTCCTATGTTGCCATTTCATGGGATAGATAACAAAAGAAAACTTTGCTTGATCTAACTGAATAAGGTAATCAGCAAAATACAAATGTAACGTATATGTAACGATCCGTTCCCTTTTTTTAACTGTCACCGGAACGAGTTCCTTTTTCACATATGGAACTTGTAACGGGAACGCGTTCCAAAAATCTGAAGGAAGGAGGAACAAAATTTCCTTCCTTTTTTCGAGGAACGTGCGCAACACTGCTTGCAACGTGCTACCGTGGACACGAGTGGCTATAACACGCGAGTGGTTGCCGTTCCATGCCGGATGCTCTCTGACAGGAACGAAAAATTGTGATTTCTTTCTAAGATTGATTGTTCTTCCCGTCTGCGATCACATCGCCACTTGGACGTTTGCGATACTCGCTGCACCGAAATTTGGATTTCGCAAAATGAGGTGGCAGGAGTGTTCAACGGGGCGCCACAAACCCCAAAACTTTACTCATAAAGAGATATCTCGAACGGATGGCCGTATTTTTGTAAAATAAGGATGCGATTGAGTGAGAATCGCGACGTCGCGTTTCCTGGAGAATAGTTGAGGCGGCGAAACGGCTTTGCTTTCTTCTCTGTTGACGTCCTCGCGGAGTCAAAGCGAGAAGAGGAGGGAACGAGGATGGCGACGTCACGGGCCTTTTTGGCCTTGTTCAAGCGCGCTCTTCTTTCCCGAAAATACGACCACCCGTTGAAGATATCGCTTTATGGGTGATGCTTTCAGGTTTGTAGCTTCCCGCCTAGCGCTTCTGCGTTGTTTTCTAAGATAAAAATTTCGGTTCAGCATCAAGTCCGGCAGCAGCCGATGCTATAGGATCCGATGGAGCCAGTCAGGCAGTGCCAAATGTGCATCGTCAGTAAGTATGGTCTGTGAGTGTCGCCATCTTGCTCTTGGTGTGTGCGATGTGTAGATCAACGTTACTATACTTCGTTTCAGCTTAGGTCCGAGCGCGGCCGATGTTATGAGCCGGAGGGCCAATCAAACAGCGAAAGAGGCACAACGTCATGGCGTGCTTTCTGCAGTTGATAGGACCAGCCGGTATTCGCCGTTTCTCTGTGCGTGCTCCTCTGCCGGCTAGTTCTATAAAGCGCAGAGAGCACGCCATGACGCTGCGCTTTTGCGCTGTATGATTGGCCCTTCGGCTCATAACATAGGCCGCGCTCGGACCTAAGCTGAAACGAAGTATAGATCGAAGTTGACAAGCCGTCTAGAAAGTCTGGCGCCCTTTCGTGGCGCATCCTCTCGGTGGCGCTCCATATTCTATCAGCCCGCCCTATATGGACAAAAGCGCCGGAACCGGTGGAACGTTGGATGCATATTGCCTGTGCTGGAAGGTGATTTTATATTGTTTCTTTTTTATGGTAAACATTAGGCTTGCCGAAACGTTTACACAAAAAGAGCGTCATTCAAAAACGGTCCGCTTGTAATACTTCGGTTTATAAGACCTGGCGCAGCCGACGCTACGAGGTAATGGTACCAATCAAGGAGCGTAAAAAGCGCAAATCACTATAGGTCGTTTCTGTTCATGATTGGTTCAGCGATGATAGAACACGTACAGAAACATAACAAACACCATGACGGTGCGCTTTTGACGCTGTCTGATTGGTCCCATCAGCTCATGGCGTCGGCTGATAAGAACGCTATTCACCCGTACCTGAATTCGCGTACAGGAAACACAGAAGAACCGTTTCGAAACGCCGCTCTTTCGTGGAGCTTACCGTGATAAATCTAACCACGTTGGTGCAGATCGTCTGACAGTCGAGGATTTGCTAAGGCGTGCCCACAGTTGCTAGACTGGTGCGTGACAAAATGTTTTTAAATCTGCACTGACAAGACCATCCCTCGAAGCAGTGCCGTCGAAAAAGAGGGTGAGGGAAGAATTAAGCCTGACCGCAGCCGAGGCTTGGATCGGGTGCAGCAAATCTATACGGCGAGAAAGGTGCATCGTCGTCTTTGTGTGGTTGCCTCCATCGACTAAACCAATCACGCACGGTGAATGTATCGCGACCCTGCGCTTTTTCTGCGTGTGATTGGTTTAGACGGTGATTGGATCCGCTAGATTTGTACGTGATTGGCTCCATAAGAGATTTTTCTGATGAAATCAGTCACGCACAGATTTCTCTGCGTGATTGGCACCTTTGGATCGCAGCCTCGGCGGCGGTCGAACTTCAAGTATACAACAGAGTATAGAAGTACTAAAAAACAAGGTGCTTAACCTTTTCAAGGAGAGCATCCTTGGTTTCTGGAAGGTACGCTGTGTTGGAATTCTTGAGCCATCCGTGCACCACTATCACGAGGGGTCTCCGAGTGGCGAACTGAGTCAGCGTCGTGTTTGCGGATCCCGGTTTGTAGTCCAAAGTCACCGGCGTCTGGCGGTTGCTTCGGGAATACAAAAAAAGTGCCGTCTTCACTTTGTCGGGGTCATCCGGAAGACAAGTCGGGAGAGTCAGTCCGTCGTCGGACGTGAAACAGCCGACGTAAGCGTAGCAGACGTAATCGCCGCTGCTGTCCACTACCTGAAACGAGAGTTGGGTCGCATCTTTGTTTAACCATTTGTTTCTTCCACCTTCTCAGAAATGCACGCGGTTGCTTTTCCCCGTGGTGTATACTAAAATACACCAACTATTGTTTGGATCCCAGCAAATGGCGAGGCTCAAATGCGACTAGCTCTGAAAACTGCGATGTGCGCAAGGACGATGCGCAAGTGAAAGGTCATTCTCATTGTCCCTGCGAGTATCGAACTTTGTTGCCCGGACCGTATTCTGAGCTTCGCCATTCGCTTTCGCTGGCAAATGGGGAATGGCGATCCTGGTATTGTTTGCCATGATACCTTGCCTCGTATTCTGAAGGAAAGTTCGATGTCAGTCTTTTTCAGAGTGCTGCAGCGTGCAGTATATCAATGGCAAAATGGAACTCCGCTGTTTTACCAAGATTAAATATTCAAAGCGTTACCGCTCGCTTACGAGTTGTGTACTATAAATGTTGGTATTTCACCTAATTCAGGCACCGTGTTTGGGTAAAATTTTTAATTTTGACCAAACAGATATATATTTGCGAGTGTTCTTGTTATTACATAGAGTTATTGAGGTATTGCATTAAAGTAAAGGGAAAGACAGCTGGCGAAAAATTGGGGCAGGCGGGATCAAACTCGACCTTCGCCTATCGGGGCGACGCCTTATCCTTGCAAGCTGAAATGAAGTGCCGCGTCACTTCCGCAGCTCGGAACTAGCATGGGTCTTAAATCAGCAACGGCTGTCGCCTACCCAGCGCGCGAACTTGAAGCTAACAGTACACAGAGAGCCGATCAAAAATTGAGGTCGGCCGAACCAGTCGCCAAGATGGCTCAACGATTCTTCTTCCGCAGCAGCGACAGCGAGACGGTCGAGTCACGCGCTCTGCAGGGGCGGTTACATCGGCCGTTTCTGGCCGTGGTACTTCTGCTGCAGATAACGCGAAGGAAACTGTAAAAGATTATCAGGTTATACTGCCATCCCTGCCCGCTGGATACATCGCGACGAATGCGGTGTTTTTACACTGCGACGTGAAGAAACGCCCCTACCGCATACAGGACTTCCGACACGAGCTGGAAAAACTGGACATCATGAAAGACTTGGCATCAGCAGGTGCGTACCAGATGAACCATGTGTGGATGTTGAGACTGCATTCCTTAGCTGCAAAGCAAAAGCTGGTGAACGCGAAAGAACTCGTTGTGAAGGGAGGGCGGTGCCTTGTGCTAGACCCGGCGAGCAATGAAGTCAAGCTAAAACTTCACTGGGTGCCATATGATGTACCAAACTTCAAAGTGCAAAAGGAGCTGGAAAAGTTTGGCAAGGTGTCCAGTATAACCAGGGAGCGCTTCAGAGAACAAGGCTTTGAAAATGTCGAGTCAAACACGCGTCTCGTGCAAATGACTCTCCATGAAGGTGTGACGGTTGACAAAATTCCCCACGAAGTGCGAATGGAGGGATGCAGAGTCCTGGTCCTGGTGCCGGGGAGAGCTCCACTGTGCCTGCGCTGCAGACGAACCGGGCACATCCGGCGAGAATGTCGCGTTCCCCGATGCACCGACTGCAACCGTTTCGGACATGAGACGGAGGAATGCGTGACCACGTATGCTTCCATCGCTCGGGACCGCAAGGAGCAGGATGAGTCGGAGATGTTCATGGACGCAACTGAGGCAGAGGAAGCTGTAGAAACCGCTGCACCGGAGGCGCCAGAGGACACACCAAAAAGGCCGGACATTGGAGCGGGGAACGACGATGGAGCAGAGCCGTCTCACGACGGAACCTCCGAGTTCCCAAAGCACCGGAATAAGAACGACATCCGTGAACACCCTCACGCAGAAAAGACAGCGCCGAAGGAAACCTCCATCGGTACAGCGGGCGAGGACGACCAGCGGCAACAGTTCTATCCAAGCACCGGGCAACATGAGCCTATGAACGAGACCAGCCCGACAGGGGAAAGTCAGCTGGACCAACCTCCCGTCCCGGACGCGCCTGGCGAAGAGGAGCAAAGTTCAACGTCGTGGGCAACTCAAGGACCCAAGAAAGCTCGCCTTGTGTTCAAACCTCGGATGCCCCCAGACGATCGCAGTAAGAAAAACTCACAGTGAGTGACGCGAAGCGAATTGCTCATGAGAAAGTGCAACGGTTGTAGACCCTTGTAGAGGGGAACGCTTGCCTATTAGTTTAAATCAAAAGCGTAAGCGTATGTTTGCACCTCTTGAGCCTCTCCGTTTTGCGACTTTAAATGTGCGTGGTCTTAACTCGAAAAAGAAACAGTACCAACTACAGCGTCTAGTACGGGAGCAAGAGCTAGATATTCTCGCATTGCAGGAAACAAAAATGGAAGATAGCGATCACATTGAACAAGCACTGAAACCTTTCCTTCGCTGCTACGAGGTTTGTGTAAGTCACTCTGTCGGAGCGTCCGCTGGGTGTTTCTTATTTCTTAAAAAGTCCAAACAGCTCATCGCTTCCAGCGTTATCACAGATGATCAAGGCAGACTCATTATTTGTGATTTAAAGTGTCTAAACCAAGGAGTGCGTGTAATATGTTTGTACGCACCTAATAACGTCAGTGAAAGAGTCCTACTTTTTCAGTTTTTGGAGCAGTATCTGCAGTGCGACAAGGTTATTGTGTTTTTGGGGGATTTTAATTGTGTATGTAGCGACGATGACAGGGTGTGTGCCAAGAAATATTTCGATCGGAGTGCTACAGTTTTGAATGACCTGATAAATGAATATAAATTAGAAGACGTAGCCCATCTCGAGAATTCGGGGAAAGAATTTCGTTTTACCCATTTCCAGCAGTCGTCACACGCGCGTTTGGATAGGATTTATGTTTCGGCTGAGATAAGCAATACCGTCTCAGACTATCGCGTGAAACCGCTCTTTTTTAGCGATCACTCTCTTGTCACAGTTACGTTGGGGTGTGGAAGGAAGAGGGCATCGAATTTCAAATGGGAACTATGGAAATTAAATGTCAATTTGTTGAATGACGAGACTTTCTGTAAAGGAGTAAAAGAAGCTTTTGAGGCGGTGCTCGCAGATAATACCATGAGTTGCATGGAAATGTGGGAATACTTTAAGCAAGAAGTTAAATCACGGGCTATAGAAAGGTCGTCTGTTTTAAAGTTCCACGCCAAAAATGAGGAAAGGATGATGAGCAAATATTTGTTTAACCTGCTGCAGGACGAACAAAAACATCCCGGTTCGCATTACTCGGCGATTAAAGAAGCACAAGCAAGGCTTGACGCCTTTCACCAAGAACGCTATCGCGGTGCGATAATCCGAGCAAGAGCACGCAAATTTCTTTTGGGAGAACAACCCACTAGCCGCGCCTTGGCGGATGAAAGGAAATACGCTTTAGATAAAGAAATCACCGCCATTGAACATCACGGTGTTATCAGCAATGACAAAGATGTAATTGAACTCGCTTTCGTCAAGTATTACGAGCAGCTTTTTGGAGGCCATGATATGCCGACGAGTATGACGGATATTAGGACGATGCTTCTGGAAGCGCCCGAGTTATCAAACGAGGAAAAAGAGTGGCTCGAGGAACCTATCACGCTGAGTGAAGTAGAAAGCGCGATTGACGGCTTAGCGTCACACAAGACACCTGGCCCGGATGGTCTTGGAGGAGAGTTTTACCAGAAATTTAAGAACGAACTGTCTCCATTTCTTCTTAGGGTAGTACATGAAGCGTATGATTTTCAAACGTTGCCTCCATCGTTCCTTCGGTCACACACAGTGCTAATTCCTAAATCCGATGATATAAGTGAGCGACAGCGTGTAACTGGTTATAGACCTATAGCACTTTCTAATGTTGACTATAAAATTTTTGCGAGAATTCTAGCTAGACGACTCCAGCATGTGATTTGCAGGCTGGTCGGAACACACCAGACCTGTGGAATTAAAGGCAGGTCTATCCAGACAAACATTCATGTGGCGCGGACAATTTTGGAAAGCTCTTCAGCTGAAGGAAGTTCAATTGCAATGCTGCAAATTGATTTAGCAAAAGCATTCGACAAGGTGTGTCACGACGTTCTTTGGGAGGTTTTGGACCGGGCTAATGTGGGAAAAATTATAATCGAAGGTGTTAAAATGGCTTATAACGGGTGCACGACGAAGCTAATTATAAACAATTCACTGTCTTCCGCTATAAATGTTTTTCCTCGGTACGCCAGGGCTGCCCAATGTCGCCTTTATTGTTTTCTCTTTATTTGGAACCATTGTGTTTAAGTATTATTCGGGCGAAACAAGTTCAAGGTTTTCGTATGGGTGACGTAGAAACTAAGGTTTTAGCTTATGCAGATGACATTGCTGTGTTCTGTAGTAACAAAGAGAGTGTTGCTAACGTTTTAGAACTGTGTACACAATTTTGCAAAGCAACAGGTGCCGTTGTTAATGTTGACAAATGTAATGGTACCTGGTACGGCGAGTGGGATACCACACCCCAATACTTCAGAGGTGTTAAATGGAGCTGCGTACCAAGCAAATACCTTGGAACCCCGCTACAATATATGCAAACTAATTCAGAATATTGGGCGGACGTTGTTGAGGATTTAAGAGAGCGGGCAACCAAATGGTGTGGCCGCGACATATCGATATTCACTAGGGCCACTGTGTGCAATGTTTTTCTAATCGCCAAGTTATGGTATGTATTACAAGTCCTACACTGTGCACGAACTAGTATACAAAAGATGCATAGAGTGTTTGCTGTTTTCATATGGAAAAGCACGGGGGAACCAATGAGACGCGATAACCTCTTTCGTCCAGTGTCAAAAGGAGGACTCGGTCTGTCCCACCTTTTTGTCCGACAAATTGTTTCACGTTTTCTTTTCTTGAGAAACCAAAAACATCCCCTTTTGCAAGTAATGTTTCAAACAAGAATTACTCCTCACTTGCCTTCCGTTCTGGTTTCTTCTACCATTGGCCCCCCGCTAGGAAGGTCGGTTTTGTGAAGGAGGTGGTGAATGCTTTAGAATTCTTGATGGCACGTTACTCGCGGGAGTATCTGTTCACCGTCACCAGAAAAAAGTTGACCAAAGATCTAATTGATAGTCTTTTCCCCGCTCCGTTGTACAGAACTTTGTTCATTAACATGCCTGGGGATGATGTCTTGGTTCGCGTAAAGAAGATGTGGATCCCCCCAGCGGCGAAATCCTTCTTTTTCCGGCTGCATAGTGCCACACTGCCAGTTAAAGTATGGATGGCTGAGAGAGGTATGTTTTTACCTTGGGGTGCCAACTGTCTACTGTGCAAGCAGCCCGAGACAGTTGAACACGTATTCATAAACTGCTGGGACGCAATCATGTTCTGGGACGTCCTAAAGCGCACTATAAAGAAGGACATAGATATAACATCACATTCTATTCGGTTCCTCCCAATTAACAAACAAGAGAGTGTCCCGCTCGATATGATCATGGTGTTAGGTTTGTTTGCTCTGTGGAAATCTCGTATGGATGTCCGCCATGCAGTACAAAAACCAAAATCTGCTCCACAGTATTTCACTGAACTTGTTACTCAGGTGAAGAGTGTTTTTGAGTGTACGGACGCAACGCCTGACTGGGCAAGCCTGTTGCATGTGCTGTTGTGTATGAAAGATTTTTAACTATACAGCTGCCCAAAGGATCTGGGTAGTCTGCTTTTAAGCACTGAATAAAGAAAAAA
>JAZHYW010017667.1:0-15474 GCA_037355805.1 Ixodes ricinus | reverse complement strand
TTAGTGTATGCAATACGCACAGAAGCGCGGCTATCTGTAAATGACCCAGCCGCATCGAATTTAGTTAGCAGCCGTACTGAGTGAACACGGCGCATGATCTGGTTAAATTTGTTAGAGCCGTAATCCGCGTGTTTATAGCGCAACCATGCTCTGAGCATTGTTTACAAAATGAAATGTGTCCAATCATTTTATTTCAGTTCAGTTCAGCCGTACGTCTCGTCAGCGCGCTTGCGGGGTACAGAGGCTGCCGAGTACGAAAACGCGCGTACAAATTCGACTCACGTATTCTCGTCAGCCGTCCTGCGGAAACGGCAGCTTTTATCAACGCTATCGCGGAACGAAATTCATGACTACTGATTCAGTGCATATTTTATAATTTCGGCGATATCTTTATCGCCTGTTCGTCGGCGATGAATCAGGCGAATATTTAGCGTTGAGCAGATCGCGTTGACGAATATTTCGAGGGCGAACATTTTATTGCGCACTCCTTGTAGTTGCACGCAGATCTGATCTGATTGCCGTAGGTCCCGGAAAGAATTGCGCGGTGTTCAGCTCGGCAATTCTTTCCGGGACCTACGGCGGTCGAATCAGATCGCCGTGCAGCTCAAGGAGTGCACAATGAAAATGTTCGCCGCTCGGAATGTGCGTCAACGCTGCGATCTGCTCAACGCTAAGCCTATTCGCACAGTTCATCGCCGACGGACGAACGACTCTAAAAGATATCGCCGAAGTTCTCGCTATGCACTGGACATCAGTAGGTCATGAATTTCATTCCGCGATAGCATTGATAAAAGCTGCCGTTTCCACGGGACGACTGACGGAGGCTCCGTGGTCGAATTTGGCTACGCACTCGTACTCGTAGCCTCTGTACCCCACAGAAAAGCGCGCTTGACGAGGCAGCTGCGGCTTGGTTTAATTTGAAATAAAATGATTGGACACGTTTTCATTTTCAATATATCTTTCCAGGAGCATGGTTGCGCTATAAGCACGCGGAATTCTACGGCTCTAGCAAATTTAACCAAGATCATGCGCGGTGTTCACTCGAAAACGTAACGCACAACTAAATTCGGTCCGAGCAGGTCATTTTTAGCGTACGCTATACTATTGCGTATTGCGTACGTAAGAGCCAGCAACGCTATACTAAAACTGTCTATTATCGACGACCTGAACCCTTTCTTGCGCAAGCCAATCCTTGTGCAGACACGGGAATGGTTTCAGCAGCCGCCGCGCTTTGCCAGAGAGCGGCTGCTGGAACGACCCCTACATACCACCGCCCCTCGATTTCCACCGACCGAGCGGCGTCGGGCCTGCAGCTCATGGGAAAAAGCGTTCGGTCGCGCTGGCTTCCTCGGTCTTGAGCGCGCCCGCGTCTACGAGGGAAGACATTTGGACGTCTCAAGGTCGTTTTGGCGCTCGCAGCTAGCCGCTCATTTCGCGCTTTTTGAGGATAATCCCTACAGGAAAAGCCGACACAAAAGAAGCCCCTGCCGTCACGTGACTTTTGGGAGAGGGTGAAAAGTGGAGGGTCGGACGGGCATTTTCCTACCTTGCTGAAAATGGATCCGTTGGTCGGTCTTTAACAAACGAAGGGAAGGTTGGAGGAATGTCCTTGATCAGTGTATCGACAAGACTCGAGATGCGTTCGGTGACTGTAGCCTATTCCTGACACTATGGGTCGCCCGTGGTTGTTGATCTTGTGTATTTTAGGAAGGAGATAAAAGCGACCGGGTTTGGAGTGGGATGGTTTATGGCGCTAGAGCCTCCTTGGTTAATTTCCCACTTTTCTTTAGAACTACTAACTTTCTTTATGATGGCCGTTTCAAGACTTTGTGTGGGGTCTGTCGGTAGTTCTCGGTAAAATGATGCGTCATTCAATTGCCGAAAGCCCTCATCAAGATAATCTTGTCTGTTCATAACAACTATTGAGCCGCCCTTATCTGCAGGTTTAATAATTAAATGTGCCCTTGCACTGGGTCTTTCTCAGGCACTCCTTTTCTGGCCGAGAAAGGTTATATTTTATCGGTCTTTGCCTCTTCACAGCGGAAATGATTTCGCGTTGCGTGATATCAATGTACATATCAAGATACTTATCTCTTCGTGGATTAGGCGTCCATTGCTTTTCTGGGTTGGTCAGAACCGTCTGGTTAGGACATAGAGTAATATACACAAGGTAAAGAGCGGACACTGCCATAGGCCCCAGCGGCCCAGATAGACGAGTGACCGGTAGCGCTCCTAGCGGGCGGCATTAAGCATAATCTGGTTCCGGTTCCGGTCAAATTAGTTTCGGTTTCGGTTTGGGCGTTTTTGCTCCGGTTCTCCGGTACCCTTCTCTCTCTCTTTCCTTCCCGCCTCGCTCCTCGACTCCCGAAGCCGCTGTTTTTTTGTGTTTTTTTTTCTATTATTGACGCACTTTTATTTTTAAATTTTATGGTAGAATCCGTGCAAAATGTGTCACAGAATATTTCAATTTACTTTAGAAAACAGTGGTGTATTTCTTGTTCTTTTCCTATTGTAAAACATCGAAGTTACACAATCGCCACAGACTCCTGGCTGGTGGAGCATTCTGGGGTCAACAACAGTAAGTGGTTCGAAAACATTTTATTGGACCACATCCATGTATACATGATTTACTTCAAAAGCTCTGTATGTTTTATACGAAACTGATACTCACAAAAATAAATTAATATGAAGGAGTTCGGCATATCGTACACTTCGTAATAGATTGTTAGCAGAACCAAGTTAACAAATATTTTCCACAGAGATCATGCTGAATGATTCATTCACTTTCACGCCGACTCGGGCACGGGAAGTAAGTACAGAAATATATAACACATCGCGGTCATTACCAGTCATAAGAGTATAATAAGAGTGCGAATTCTACACACCGGATAGAACAAATTCCCAATTTCCGGCTAATATAAAAATCGCCAATTTCCATAGCCTCAAACTCACTGCGGGCAAGCTATTACCAAACAATGAGAGCTGTATTCGAAATCTGACAAGATTCAACGTCCCTAAACATTCCCCGAAATTGTTCAGCAAAGAAGAATAGCTTCAGAAAAAGAGGCTAAAAAACTATGGACAGTGGATACAACTGGATACATTTTCTTTAAAATATTTTTACCCTCTATACACTATTTTCTATAGAAATTCTGTAGAAAGTGAATAAGTATTTTTGTTCGTCAGTCGTGATACACATTTGCTGGAAAAAGTGGAAACAAATGTTTGGAGTGCAAGCAGCACCGATCAATTAATAAGAGCTTTCTATTTTTGGTTTGGCAACCGCCTCCGTTAATACATTATTAACAGTTAAATCTGTCTAGTTGCTTACCAGCCACTGAAGAGTGCAACCGAACTTTGTCCGAATTCCGGTTAAGTAATCGAACATGCCAATTGAAGCGCGTATTCTGCAAAACATTTTAAAAGCCATTTGTGGCACTCCTCTGAGCAAAGGCTAAAACCACCCAGACTTCAAAGTGTGCGATACACGGCGGTATAGACCCCTCGAACATGTGACACACTCTCTATTATTGGAAGAAAGTGATTTTCTAGTTGCTGAATGAAATTAAAGGCAGCCTGTGATCGTACTACTAAGTTCCCGAAGAGTTTTCCTGGCACGTGGCATGCTTCAAGCACAAGAAAGTACAGGTGAGGCCTGGTCAAGTTATCAGATTCATCCCATAGCAGCTGAGAACAGCCACAGCTGTGAATAGTCTGTTCAAGCACAAGCTTGATCAAATAGCCCCACACGTAGTAAGTGGACGAGTCACCAATTACGTTAGACTTGATGCCTGATGCCAGCTCAGAAATATCCTCTAGCGGCGGGAAGTTATCGATTGGAAGACATCACACATTGTCTAAAATTGAACTTCCATTATGCGAAGGTATTGGCAGCTCCTTGAAGAGGTCAGCCTTGTCATCCTCTACGTTTCCATTGTTCGACAGTTTGAACAGTTTCATTATCACTATCTGTTTTAGTCCGGTGAACTGATGCAGTTTCGGGTTTGTGTTGCAGCCCAGCATTTGTCGTATATAGCTCCAAAAGGTTTTTCAAGTGGGTCTTGCTGCAGGCGTCGTGTAAGTAAGAACTTAAAGTCATGGCTGCAGGGATTTCCCAGACCCCCCCCCCTAGGAAGTGTACACCCCCTAGTTTTCCTAAACACCCCCCCCTTGAATCTAAAAAAGAAAAATTCTTTTTTTCAGATTAAGTAGAAAACACCACCTCTCAGGTGTATATATAGAGAAAGGGAAACATACATTACGGGTATGAGCATTTGGTTAATAGACGTCTGTAATTTAGCTAGTGGACTAAAAAAGAAACAGTTTTATATTTTATCTAGCCTCGCCTCGCCTCGCATCGCATCAGGCCATTGGGACACCCCCCTTGATTAGAATCCTGGGGAAACCCCTGCATGGCTGTTTGAAAGCGCATTTCAGAGCATGAGGATACATTTTATAGTAACTTGCCACCCTATGATGGCTTGTAGTTGTCTCCTACTTTGGAACTGCCATGCTGAAATCCATCCGAGTTGCTGGTGTAGGTAATCGAGTATTTCAGATTCTCCCTTCAGAATGGCATGACGAAACTCCTGCCCTGTCTTCTTGAATTGTGAGCTATTCAGACAATCAAAAAGTATGTACATCCTATCACAGAAATAGGCTGCAGCCATGGCTGCCTCAGTAAGCTCCTTGGCATAAACAAGAAATATGATTGCAAGAAAGAGTGAGGTACTCAGTACCTGTGCGGCACTATTTACTTCCATGTTACTGAAAGGTTTTTGAAAAATGTCTCTCAGTAAGTTTCGGAGCCAACTGCAAGCTCATCTCACGGGTAGAACGATAAAGTTAAACAATATGGGACGACTCAATGACCTCATTTCCAATGCAAAGTTTCTGTGCTTGGAGATTGCTCTTGGTTGTTTTGGGGAGGTGCGGAACATGAAAGATAAAGTAAACATATTCGTTGTCAACTTAAAAAAATGACCTATCAACACACACACCGTTGGTTGGCCAAGTTTACGTTTGAAGCCCCCTAATCACAGACCACAGCCTTTACTGTGAAGCCAACAGTCTTTAGCTCCCGAATGAGAGAACATGAGGAGACTGCGTTTAACAGAAGACGTTGTTGGAGTGTGCAAAACAGCAGGCACGTAGCCAGGGGGGGGGGGCTCGTTCCCCCCCCCTTGAAATCTTACATTTTGCTGGGTCCTCCTCTCCCCCTCCCGCTCATACAGCATTTTGTTATAAGCGCCCCCCCCCCCCCCCGAAACAAAATCCTGGCTACGTGCCTGCCCAACAGTGTATGCAAGGGGCTAAGCCCACCCCACCTCCTGAAAATTTCAGAAAGCACAACAACCAAGGCTCTATCTGTAATGTTAGAAATACGTTCAACACCGTCATCTGTAAATCCAAGGACAATGTTGCGTGCAGGGACGTGAGTTAAGTGCTTTTTTAAAACTATCTCATCGAAAATCAAGATGCCCACACAATCAAGTGCAGCCCGACAGCCCGGCGGAAACAACAGCACGAACTCAAACCGATAGGCTCCACAAATTCCCGCCGAGCATGCGAGGACGCGGGCGGTCATGCGTCACCTTGATTGATGCAAAGTCGGCCGAATATGATGCAGCAGAAAGCACAGACGGACGGCACGCACGGCACGGACGGGCAGAGGCCATGCAGAATGATGCAGAGGCGACGGCGTGCAGGGCAAGCCATGGCAGGCGCCATTCATCACGTGGTTTTTGTGACGTATTTGATTAAAACTATTTAGTCGTTTTAATTACTTTAAATAATTCTAAAGCATAACAATTTAAAAAATAAATACTTCTCGGAGAAAGAGCTGCAATTAATATTAACCAAATTACAGAAAAGCGCCACGTAGCGGAGGGCATTAAACGCACTATCTGGGCCGCGAATCGGCTTCAGTGTCCTCTCTTTACGTTTACTATATTACTCTATGGTTAGGATACGGTTGGCGGTCGTGAAAGTACTCGCGAAGCCTCATGTTTCGTGCAAACTTGTCCAAATCTTGGTACAATTTAAACTCGTTGTAGTGGCCAGTTGTGGGGCAGAAGGTTAATCCTTTAGAAAGGATGTTGGTTTCTTCCCGCGTTAACACTGCGTCCGATAAATTTACTATGTTGCCGTTGTCCGCTGTTTTTTCGCAGTGTCCCCGGGAACGCGCTGCGACTTGCGGCCGGCAGCCAATCGTGTCTAGAGCGGCGGATTTGTTTGAAGCCAGCGACGGTTCTGCGTCTGTGACCCGTGTAGGCCCTGGCGGCGGAGAGTTGGCATGGATAGTTGCTTTGGCTGCCATCGAATTAGTACTCATCAAGAACGTCGGTTGGGGACATGCGTCAGATATTTTGTCACGCTCGAGTTTTCTCTTTTTCGTTATCCACAGCTCGTTGCGTCTTTTCTGCTCATATAGCTCTATTTCTGCGTTTTCCTCGCAGCTTAGTGACCCGTCGTTTCTGATCTTGATTTCTGTTTGTGATAGCTCGGCCGCTTTCCTTCTGTGGTGTTGTTCTGTGATTCCGACTAGTTTTAGTGAGGCCTCAAGAGTGACTTCATTCCACTGTTTATGCTCAATGTGGTTAAAGGAATCTGATGATGGTTTCAGGCATAGACGGAGACCTTTGGGAGGGTTTTGTTTTTTAAGTAAAGAGCAAGTGTATCTGCATGCATGGTGTGCTTGACGCGCTTGTTAACGGCTTTACGTACAGTAAGGAATGCCCGGGATTTAGAATGGTCGGGCGTCACAGTACCTTTTTCTGTGTAGAGTCACTTCTGCTGCGCGGGACGGCTGCGGACAGCATCGGAAAAGGTACAAAAGGTGCCCCGCAGGAGGTAAGGGCTTCTCGCCTCCGCCGGGGGGTGCTCCTCCGTCGGGATCCTGCTGTGGGCGGCTGCGAATCCTGGGACGTCGTGTTGGTCGGCTGAGTGCCACCACGCTCTGTGTTGGGCGAAGCAGGGCGTCCTGAACCAGCTGACTCTGGGGTTCTGGTGGCTCGTGGGGTATCGCTCCATCCGGTTGGCCCTTGTTCCCTGTTTTGCATGATGATGTTCTGGAGATGAAGTGCCAGGAGGGCTACACCCTCGAAGCTTGGGTGTAGTCCATCGGCAGCGAGCACGCGCCGCGCTGGCATCTCCGAGAATGCGTGGCGAATGAAAAAGGTGCCCGAGGATCGGCGGCAGAGCTTGCTTGCCTCGATGTTGAAGGTGCTGACTTGGCCGTTGAACCACCTTACGAATCGGTGGTTGGAGAAGCGCAGGCGGCGGTTCACACTCCGGGGCAAGACGAGGCTGAGGTAGATACGCTTGATCTCTGGCCTCGCGGATCGGATGTGGCCCAGGACCTCGCGGAGTCGTTCCAAGCTTGCCTGGGCGCCGTCCTTAGCCAGATCGTTGGTTCCGACGTGCAGGATGAGAGTGCCGACTGTTTGCGGAATGTGTTCTAGTAGCTGCATTACATCCGAGAAGCAGGCGCCGTTGTAGGTCACAAAAGCGGGGGCATTGCAGGAGTGTGCATTGAAGTGCTGGTACAAGTACTTCGCTTGGGAGTCTCCGATGATGGCTGTCTTGATCGTGCATTGGCGGTACTTCTGCGCGTTCCCGGGGACACTGCGAAATAACAGCGGACAACGGCAACATAGTAAATTTATCGGACGCAGTGTTAACGCGGGAAGAAACCAACATCCTTTCTAAAGGATTAACCTTCTGCCCCACAACTGGCCACTACAACGAGTTTAAATTGTACCAAGATTTGGACAAGTTTGCACGAAACATGAGGCTCCGCGAGTACTTTCACGACCGCCAACCGAATCCTAACCAGACGATTCTGACCAACCCAGAAAAGCAATGGACGCCTAATCCACGAAGAGATAAGTATCTTGATATGTACATTGATATCACGCAACGCGAAATCATTTCCGCTGTGAAGAGGCAAAGACCGACAAAATATAACCTTTCTCGGCCAGAGAATGAGTGCCTGAAAAGACTCAGTGCAAGGGCAGATTTAATTATTAAACCTGCAGATAAGGGCGGCTCAATAGTTGTTATGAACAGACAAGATTATCTTGATGAGGGCTTTCGGCAATTGAATGACGCATCATTTTACCGCGAACTACCGACAGACCCCACACAAAGTCTTGAAACGGCCATCATAAAGAAATTAGTAGTTCTAAAGAAAAGTGGGAAAATAACCAAGGAGGTTCTTAACGCCATAAAACCATCCCACTCCAAACCCGGTCGCTTTTATCTCCTTCCTAAAATACACAAGATCAACAACCCCGGGCGACCCATAGTGTCAGGAATAGGTACAGTCACCGAACGCATCTCGAGTCTTGTCGATACACTGATCAAGGACATTCCTCCAACCTTCCCTTCGTTTGTTAAGGACACCAGCCACTTCCTGCAGAAAATTGCCCCACTAGACATTCCGGATAATGCTTTTCTCGTAACCCTTGATGTGGCTTCCCTATATACAAATATACCCCACAGAGACGGAATTGCGGCAGTGATCGAAGCGTATGAACACGCTCATCACACACTTGACATCGAGGGGGACGTCCTTTCGATTCTGATGAAACTAGTTTTGGAGAACAATCACTTTGAATTTGAGAATAGGCACTTCCTGCAGACCAACGGAACCGCTATGGGAACTAAGATGGCGCCAAGCTACGCTAACATATTTATGTCACAACTGGAAACCACCTTTCTCGCTGAACGCCCCACTCAACCGCTGTTTTACACAAGATACATCGACGACATATTCATGATCTGGGCCGGTACTGAAGACGAACTCATGAAATTCATCGCCGCCTTCAATTTAGCTCACTCATCGATAAGGTTTACTCACTGCGTATCACAAAAGTGCATAAACTTCCTGGATGTAACTGTGGAAATTGCTAATAACAAATTAAGTACGAAACTTTACAGAAAACCTACCGATAGGCAACAATATCTCCATTTCAACAGCTGCCATCCTCGACACTGTAAGACTAGTCTGCCCTACTCTCAGGCGCACAGATTTAAGCGCATATGCTCAGACAACAACGACTTCGAACAAAACGCTCAGGAACTGAAACGCGTACTAACCCAGCAGAGGTATCCAGCAAATGTAATCGATGACGCTATAAGCAAGGCAAGAAACCTCGACCGCTCAGACATCATTGGCAACCGAATAGAGCGCCCTCAAGAAAGCAGACAGTCTAACCTTATTTTAACGTATACAGGCAATCTTCCAAACATCAACAACATACTGAGCAAAAATTACAATCTTCTGTCACAGAGCGACCGCCTTAAAGAAATCTTTCCCGCCGCTCCTCGGGTCGTCTATCGACGCGGTAGAAATCTCCGGGACGTCTTAGTAAAATCAAAAACTACCACTCCCGCAAGCCTAGGTTGCCGACCATGCCGAAAGCCCAGGTGTAAAGTATGCAAGCACATGTTAGAGACAAAGAACGCCACGAGCACAAATTCAGAGTTCACGTGGAACATAAGGGGTAGCTACGATTGCGGCACGTCAAACGTGATTTATCTCCTGCACTGCAATATCTGTAACAAACAGTACGTCGGACAGACTAATCTGGCTTTCAGACTACGCTTTAACAACCACAAATGTCACGCACAAACACTCCCCGACCTTCCGCTCTCAAAGCACCTGTCTCTCTCTAATCACTCAATCAAGCACATTTCTGTTGTAATTTTGGAATCAGGCTTCAGCACAAAAATTGAAAGAGAGCAAAAAGAATCATATTTTATTCATAAGTTTAATACGTTCAACCAGGGCATTAATGAAAGTCCGGGAAGGCTGTTTAGTTTGCAGCTGGCTCGTTGGAGAGCTGATCCTCTCCGTCCTTGAGCTTCTCGAGATGCACATGCCGAAGACACTAGGAGATTTTCAAACTTAACAATCGATAGTTAAACCACATCCTAATACGGTTAAGTCCCAAGAGAACCTCCAAAACGGATAAATGCGGCTCAAGCGGTTAATCTCAGGCAGGCATAGACGGTAGGTCACATCCTACCACTCCTTATTCAAGGAAAAATCCCCCAAAGTTAATCCACCTCAAACTTCGACTTTCTAGCACAAAGGAATGTCTCGGGATTTGGGCGCGTCGGTGGTCACATGTGTCCTATTTCTGGTTTGAAGACGAGCCACCCCTTCCCAACCAAAAACTTTCAAACACCTTTTTTTTTTTTTTTGGGGGGGGGGGGGAGGGTAAATAATCTCTCCGCCAAACGTGTTTTTTTTTTTTTTTTGTGCGAGCGTGAATAATTTTTTTATGCCAAGCGTTTTTTATTTTATTTTATTTTATTTCATTTTTTGGGGCATTTGCATTTGCAAGTTTTGGTTCCCTTTCCTTTCTGTGTGAACTATCTGCTTTGTCAACACTGTTTCCATTTCCTACTGCATTTTACTCCCTCTAATTTCTTCTTAGGGGTATATAAACATTCGCGGGCTGTACACTCGCTACCTGATGAAGAGCGGTCCCCGCTCGAAACGTTGTAATAAACTTCGAATTAGTAACTCCGACAGTACGCATCTTTGACTTATATATATATATATATATATATATATATGTACATATATATATATATATATATATATATATATATATATAGCGTACGAAAGCGACTGCAGATATAACATTTGCAAAGATGCTATATATAACAGGTTATGCGAAAACAGAAAATATTTCGCGCCTGTTTTATGTCAAACCTTTTCTTTAAGGAGCAACAATATGGTGTTGGCAGCTCTCCTTGTCCTGTTTCTTGTCGGAGCAATGGTGGTCGCTCTTTTCTTACTGTCGGCAGGTAAGAAACATAAATATATATATATGAATGTACAGGACGTCCTGGTAAAACAGTGACAACGTCTCTTTATTCGCGGATATAAACTACGCAATGACGAACGCTTACTTTCCTCCCAATTGTAGCACCAGCGGTTTGAACAATCTATCCAAAGTTTTAAAACCATATTCCTTTACCTATTAAAATGTTATAACCGAATTTCTCAAATGTTTACTACAAAATTGGGGCCGTTCTTGTCAGGGTGCTTCATTCAGGCCCTTGTATTCGTGGTCTTTGTCGCTCACGATTTTATCACAGAACTGTTCGAAAATTGCTCCTGCCTTCTGAGTGTGATAACGGTTTGTTCTGAACTTTGATATCTCGTTCGATCTATTAACGCTACATTGGTGCAGCCACTCAATGTCAGATGATGCGCATTATGTTAGGGCGGTGAAGACACCACGGTACATTATCTGGGGAACATGCTGCACACAGACGGAAATGTCCAATTAGCAAGCGGTAGTTTGCATTTTACCCGTCCGCCTCCTTCACTTGTTCTCCGCTGGGTGGCGTCACCTCCCAGGGAGTGATCTCGTTATACTACGCTAGAAAAGTGATCGATTACAATTACTATTATTCGTAAGTAAAACAGAATTTTTTTATAAATCACTTGATGACCCAAAAAGACAAGTCATTCACCATTGCAAGAACGAGTAACCTTTACTTTTCCGACTACTTCAAATTTTCAAGACGACCGATGTTTATGTCGGGTTTAAAACGGTGGTGCCTCGCACGGTTTACTCCTACTGTTTAATATTGAACTATATTCTCCTAAGATTAACATACTTAGCATCTTAATGCTCCAATTTTGTTAACTTTTGTTAACTATGCTCCGGCCGGATACCTGTGTCGGGGATTACTTTGGTTAGAAGCGAACCATGGGAGTCATTATAAGGTCAAGGTAGAATACATAATAACGGTTACATGTAATTCTATAACTTCCAAAAGTAATTGAATTATTGTTTCCATTGCTTCACATGAAATGTGATGAAATATTAAAAGCATTACTCCGAAAAGTAATAATTTATAAGTAATTTTATTACTTGTAATGAGCACCCTACCAGCCTGCTCCATGTAGAGTGCCTCGATTTAAAAGTATTTCCAACCACTCAATCGGGGTCTCGTAGTCTATTTACCGCGTTGGAAATACGAGGTACGAGGAGGTCACGAAATCTTCGACGTCTCCGAGCGCGTTCTCCTATCCACACGCTTTCCTATTCAGCAAGTGACAATGAAAAGCATGCGCACACAAAGCACATATTTTAAGGTGCTCTCGCTCTTAAAATATATGTACATTTTATAGATTTACCTACATCGACTAGATTTAAACGAGTCTTAGACTAACTTGATTTCATTATTTTTCTTATTGAACATAAATGTATGGCTCCATTTAGAAACTTGCCGAGCGTCGTATAACGGCTCCAGTCAGTAAATTTAGAAATACTTCCAACGTGGTGTAAACGTGGCAGTTCGCTAAAGTTACCACACGTGCAGCCGGCGCAAGGTTTCTTAAAATAAAAAAATGGCGGCATGTTGACAATGTCCCGTAAATGGTCATTTGGAATATTTATTTTCTTGATACAAAGTAAATAGCATTAAAAAAACTTGTATGAGTTGCGTCTTTATTACATTCCTTTTCGTCTGCAGCATTTATAGGCACCTTTTATTGGAATCCCCAAATAAATATGTACGAAGAAATCGTTAATACAGGTCATTCGGAAAAATGCCTGGTTCTCTGACACCATATAAATTATATTTTATTTACAATCATTCCACACAACAACCCCAAAATTCCAGATAAATGTGTGGTTTATCAATAGAGATAATTTCTGACTTCAAAAACAAATTGACACTCACATTTCATCTTACATGATAAATATATTACAGCAGCGCTGTTAAGGGCTAGGTTCCCGAGGATTGTGTCCAGTACCAAACAAATGTCGACACAAAACTCTGGACAGCTACCGGCATCTATGAGCGTCGGCGGCAACCATGCAACCGGCTTGCCGGCCTTGCTCATAGATGGCGGCAACCTTTCCAGCCTTTTGACTCTAATTTTCACCAGAGTGGAAAGGCTGAATTTCTCTAGGCGTCGTCCTAGATGTCATCCTCGAGGTCGTCCTAGAAGTCGTCCTTGAGTTCGTCCTAGAAGTCGGCCTTGAGGTCGTCCTTGAGGTTGTCCTCGTGGTCATTCTAGAAGTCATCTTTGTGGTCGTCCTGTAGGTCGTCCTAGAGGTCGTCCGTGATGTCGTCCTAGACGGTGTTTTCGAGGTCGTCATTGAGGTCGTCCTTGAGGTTGTTTTAAAGGTTGTCCTAGAAGTCGCCTTTTAGGTCGTCCTAGTCGTTCTCGAGGTCATCCCAGAAGTCGTTCTTAAAGGTCGTCCTTGTGGTCGTCCTAAAAGTTGTCCTAGAAGTCGTCCTTGAGGTTGTTCTTGACATCGTCCTAGACGTCATCCCTGAGGTCATCCTAGGTGTCGTTCTTGAGGTCGTCCTCGGGGTCGTCCATGAGGTCGTCCTCGACGTCGTCCGCGAGGTCGTCCTTAATGCCGTCATCTAGGCGTCGTCCTTGAGGTCGGCCAAGAAATCGTCATTGAGATCGTCTCATCATACTACAGCTTCGCTGGCCTTCCTTCTTCACCAGAGTGGAAAGGCTGAAAGTTTTTGATAAATGTTTGTGTTTCCAGCTTTTTCATGTTTTGTATGGATGTTTTTATACATGTTTAATTGCAGTTATATTGTGTTATTCTTAATTTTTGACACAAAGCTTTCTTTTTGTTCCTTTTGTTCTTGCTTTTGTTTTCTGGCGCCGCTGCACGTATAAGTTTACCAGAGCCCCCCAACGCCTTTAGTAAAGTGATTTTCCGAAACACCCTTCCGTCTACGTCTAAAAAAAGAAAAAAAAAGATTTGAATTTTAGATTAAAAAAGGCAAATGATAGGATATGGAAAACGCGCGAGGCACCGTTCTTCCTCTAGGGTCTATGTAACTATAGTGAACATAATAAAGGCGGAGACACATAAACTAATTTTCACGTACCCAAAACTGTCCTAAAAACACTTTAAAATATTATTCACATCAACTAGAGTAAGAATGGTTCAAGTAATGATATTCCGCATGATGCCACTTTCAGCGTTCGTGCGTATAGTGCATGAGTTGTTCGACTCCAACGTTTCGTACTGGCGCCTGCTGTGTCCTGGAGAGCCCACGCTGGAATTTGTATTTGTAAATTTTAAAACAGTAAACAACCTTGATTTCTCCAGACCATGCCCATATCAATCAAAATATCAAATTACCCGGTGGCGCCAGCAACTATGCAGAATTTTCTAGTACACTCAATTTCAGAAGTTTTTCTGAGCAGCAAAGTCAAGGGCATGTTCGCGGGCACATGACTTTCAGATTTGCTTTTCTTTTGCGGTTGCTCGTGATAGGAAAACAGATCAAAGCTGCTCGCTTGCGCCTGTGCTTTGACCTCTGCTGCACGCAACTCATGAGATGGAATATAGGTACGAAACGAAAACGAGCATTTAGAAAGGCATTTTGATAACACACACAGTTAATGTGAATTGCAGTCTTTAAACGTATTTCCAAGTAACTACTATAACCTGCTTTTGTGAATGCATCCAAACTTGGATTCTTCGGTTTGTAAAAGTCGTTTTTGTTTTATAAAAAAGTGACCTAATATTTCTAAAAGGTGACAAGGAATTTACTTCATTATCAGCTTAAGATATTCGACTGCGTTAGGGTTGAAGTCAACGAATTCCTAGACATCTTAGACTGTTTTTAATGCTCCTGCTTATGTTCGTTCCTCCTCTCTTCAAGTCGGAGAGAACGACGACACCACGTATCCCAGTGAGTCGATCGGTGGGCCTACCAAGTCACCGAACGCACTTCCTAGCCCAACGTCTATGACAACAACGGCTGCAGTGCAAACAGTGACAACACCTACAAGTGCATTGCCAAGTACGGCGACTGCGACGCTAAAGCCGGCACCAAGTACCAGGGCAATGACAACGACCACTACGACAACAGGTAAGACGCCAAATACAACGGAAAATAGTATTTCACTGATGGCAACACCTACCAGCAATTGGGAAACTCAGAGTAAGTACTGGAAAACAATTACGCTTTTATTTGCAGTAATTTCCCACGCACACTTTTTTACACCCTTGAAGGGTGCCAAGCACCCTTTAGGGGTGCTGCAGGGGGTTTGCACCCTTCACTTAGTCGTCCAACATCTTTTTCTTGCAGGGTTAGCACCCCTCACGACGAGCGCAAGGGTGCATGGGCGCGAGCACCCTTCCGGTACATTGCGAGGGGTGCTGAGTGCTGCAAGGGTGTCGGAAGGGTGCTGAATTATTCGCGCAAAGGTTGTATTCATTTTGAACTTTAGCATAATTACGAAAAAAAGGAGGCGATAGATATCTGGATACCGTCTTCAGTGTAATTATTGGGGTCAGTGTATATTAGATGAATTGAAAAACGTCACAGTGTATGTTGACTAATTAACCAAAATCTCCTATTTTTTATTAGTTTAATGGGTCATATTGCCGCGAGCGCAGCTGACCAAGCAGGCAGCGCTCTCGTGGCCTAACGGTTATCGCGCGTGCCTTCCTC
>JAZHYW010017666.1:0-31207 GCA_037355805.1 Ixodes ricinus | reverse complement strand
AAAGGGGGACTCAAGCGGTTTTTGGGGAAGCTACTTTTTGGTGCGATGGCGTTATGGAAGTGTCAGTGAATGAGTATCTTCAGTTTTAAAAGGCAGAACCGCCTATTAATCACGCAAGAATAAAATACGTGCGGACTCTTTCCTGTACTTGCGAGGACCAATGAAATTATCGTATGTTTGAACATTTTGGCGGCCTTTCCCTATTGAAAAAACCAGCTTAAGCTGGTCCCAGCTTCAAGCTGGGTTATTGCCCCAGCATGCCCAGCTTGGCATGGTGGTCATGCTGGTTGATCTGGTCATACTGGTCATGCTGGTTGATCTGGTCCCAGCTTCAATCTGGGTTATTGCCCCAGCATGCCCAGTTTGGCATGGTGGTCATGATGGTTGATCTGGTCCCAGCTTCAAGCTGGGTTATTGCCCCAACATACCCAGTTTGGTATGCTGGTCATGATGGTAAAACTGGTCATGCTGGTGGACTTCCCAACCAGGTTAACTTGTTTAAATTAATATACAATATAAACAAGCCAAGCTCTTCAGAAAAGCCAACTCGGCATCCAATTTATTATTTTCGTACTTGCGGTCGCCACACATGAGCTCAGATGCTACATATCCTCGGCGATGACACAGTACTAACCGACGCGCAGACAGTGGTTCTCGGTGCAAAGCCAACAATGTTAATTAAACCAGATTGCTTATCTTTCAACACGAAAAATACTAGACACACGCCAAAAACTGGCAATAGCAAAAGAAAATGCTACACGGATGAGAGAAGCGAACCTGCGTCCCGCCAGTGATGGGGGCGAAGCGGCAACTTGCGTGGTCGGCAGAGGCGAGGAAATCCGTGTGGCTTCGATGGCATTGGCGATACTCCTCGGCACCGCCGTCATTCACAAGCACACAGACGTTCGAAGACACGAAGCGACGCCTCAGTCGGGACGCCCGACATCTTCCCGCGCTGAACGGACTGCCACTCGCTGTCTCCTCAAATCCCGCTTCGCTTGCACCGTCGTTCAAGTAGTCTCCAAACAACGCACAGACAGCCGTCCTTCGAAAATCTGCCGAAGATAGCCAAACGCGTCTCAAATTCTCCGTTTCTACCACTCTCTCTCTCTCTTTCCTTGCACGCAAAGGTAGCTTGCAGCGCCTGACGCGCCCGGTCATCTACCAAAAACGAGAGGACAAAGAACAGGATGTGGCCTCGTTCCAGCCTAAGCCGACCTTGGCGCGCGCGCTCCCAGCAATGTCGGTTCGGCTATCTCTAGCCGACCTTGGCGTGCGCACTCCCAGCAAGACCAGCTTGACCACCATGATTATTAGTTCGACCAGATTCGCCAGCTTGTCTCCCTGCATGACCAGCTTGTCTCCCAGCTTGACCACATTGGCTCCATGGAAAACCAGCTTGACCAGTTAGGACCAGACTGGCTCCCAGCTACACCAGATTGAATCTAAAACCAGATTCTAGTTAGACCGTGTTGGTTTTCACTTAAACCAGCTGTCCAACTTAAATTCTAGCTTATCCAGCTTAAACCAGCTTGATTGCCAGTTAAACCAGTTTGACTACCACATTGACCACATTGACCAGCTTAGTTACCAGCTTGGCCAGTTTGATTTTCATGCTGGTTTTTCCAATAGGGTTGTAAAGTTTCGCTAAAGAAACAATTTTCAGTTTATTTAAATATGTAGTGCATGATAATTTCACAAGACGTAAAATAGTTCTAGTTTAGAATACGCGATACTGCAATTATCGTTTCACAAACAAGGGACTACGTTTTCTCCTTGCCTTCCTCCGCGGGGGTGAATTTCCCGTTCCCCGGGATGCGCGGAAGCGCACGTATCTGCGCGCACATGGCGTCGGTGTTGATCATCGACGTGGACGGCGTGGTGAAAGCTCATCGTTCCGCATAAAAGCGCTATCCTTGACTGTGAATTTTCGTCGTGTGTCGTTATGATAACCCAGCACGTACTAGAAGGGAAGACCCACCTACTCGTGCGGCGATGCCGTGGCGGCACTCTCAAGACAGCAGAAACGCCCGTGCCATCGTGTTTGTTTACTTCGACTACAGTGGTGCTTTCTAAGCATTTGTGTCCTCGAAAATCGCCCGGATTTCTTATTTGGCGCATTTCATGCGTGTGCTCAAGTTCAAGGTATTACTGGCGCGTACCGTATAAAGGACGCGAAGTTTCACGCGTTTTCATCACCGGAGAAACGTTATTAGTGTTAGCAATCCTGAACGCTCGCAACGTCTATCTGATCACGAAATCATATTTCTACGTTGCTATATCGCTGCTAAGATTACATTGTCTTTTATAATCGTAGAAAATGCGTGTGGCGATATTTGTACAATTGCAATGTCGTGTATAGAGTCGTGATCGTCCAAGACGGTGTACGGCATCTTTTTATTTTCTTTTTTCATCCACTGTACCCTGCAAGCCTATCAAGAAAAATCAATAATAAAGCTTTAGGCTATAGAAAACTGTCTGTCTCTATTCTGTTACGGCATTGAGTAGCAGTGCGTCCCCTTTTAGAGGGGCCGCTGAAACAGCTGACGGCTCGCGGCGCAGAGCTGTCGTTCCGGTCGCTCCGGTTGCAACGGACGCAGTCGTAGGTACGCGCTCGTTGCACATGTCTGAACCAGCCTTCCCCCGTCCTCCCGAGGCGAAAGTCAACGTGGCGACATCGTTTGACATCACGTAACAGAGGTAACGCTGCGATGTCAAACGTTGGTTTGGTTACGACCTGCCCCAACCGCAAATCGAAGAACGCCCGAAAAGGTCTGCGTTTCATCGTCCTCGGAACCCGAACAGGACTCCGAAGCGCTGCTATCGTCCACATCGCACGTCGGAGTGGCGTCATAGGAAATCATCCCCAGGTCGGCTGTCCGCCGAAGAATTTCAACCTCCAACGGCATCAGGTCCTCGAGCGTAGAGAACGCCGCCATGATCGAAGCTCGAATGACAAGAGGTTCGGCCGATGCGGCTACCTCCGGATCACTGCGCGACGGAACGTCGTCCAACGCCATTGGCCCGAGATACTTTTGATAAGCGTGCGAGGACCAATGAGAGTGGTTTCGTTTTCGGATGGATCCGAGGTTTGGCGGCCTTCAATTACATTTTATTAAAGAAATAATCACCGTATGACTATACTATTTGGTTTTTAGGGATACTTGGGGCGTCTAAATTCAGCTGTCATCATCAAAACACGAACTCAAAAACCACTTGAGTGTCCCTTTAAGGGCCCGCCCATGTGTTGGAACCCTTTATCTCCTTTTGGATAATGATAAGGTGTGGGCATCGGCGAAGACGGAAGCAGAGGCGTACAAGCATGCCAAGCGTCTGCTAGAATCCTCAGATGTTCTAGCTCACTACGATGTGTCACGTCCCATAGTGCTGGCCTGTGATGCCTCTCCGTCCGGGCTGGGAGCTGTACTGAGCCAAGTGGGAGAAGATTGCATTAAAAGGCCTGCTTCGTCGGCCTGTTCTGGAACTCGTGGCATCATCACTGACATTGCCACTGGTATCTTGGGGTAAATACCAGTGGCGGCCCTGATGCTGGCCATTGCACTGTCCTCGTCAGCCCCACACAATTCTTTTATTGCTGCTTTTCCAAAAGGTACCTCACACAGGTTACTCTTCCTGCAGTGCTTTTGCACAGCACGTCTGAAAACAAGTGAGAATGTCACACAAGTAGTGGCCATGGCTGCAAGAAACTGCCACTTGTTATTTAGAGGCAGTGATCCCAGGAACTTGTAGATTTTTTTGTAATGTAGCCAGATCACTTTGCCTACTTCTATGGTGGCCCCCAGCAGCAGATGTTTTCTGGAACATGTAGATATCTTAAGTAGCAACTGTGCAGCAACTGTATTCAATGTATATATGCAATACCTTATCAAACAATTTTTAGGATGTTTTGGAATAAAATTGTGCACGTATCATGTAAACACACGTAGCAGCTTTGAAACAGTATGGGATTATCCAACATCAAAGAAAGCTAGAAATAGAAACATTCAGAGACTGACTTCATGCAGCATTTCTTTTTATTTCTTTTGGAGCACGTCAATGGGAATGTAAAAGCCGGTAAAAGGTAACGGTGGCGAATACCTACACTACGTTTATTAGAACAACAGACCATTTACAAGATTTGTACCACTTAAAAAAAAGTAACCTCTTTTTGTCGTCTTGCATTCTTCCCAGAATCTCTACACGGCGGTAATACATTTGACAAGGCATGTCAGCAAACCTCAGGAGCTGTTGCCTGAGCAACAAACGCGAAATTTAAAGCGCTGCTAGGCGAAGACAGCTACTATGAACCACAGCCAAGCCGGTCGTGCATTGAACTCGTTCGAGGTACGCAGTGCCGCGACGACCCACACGCAAAACAAATACTAGGCGGCCGTCCGCTCCGCTTATTGTTTTGCGTGCTCCTGTTGGTTACGCCCACCGTCAAAGTTATATCTTACCCAAACATGTTCCTTGAGGTTTCGGTGTTGTGATGGACTGCGACATGTGTCTTGAGGAAACCGAGGGCTTCTAAAAACGCCCGAATGCCGGTGCAGAACCCGCCGTTCCGCTTCTGCTACCGAAGACATTCGAGGTGCTCGTCTCACAAAGTTCTGCCGACGTCTCGCGGGTGGTATAATTGGCAGGTGGCCTTTTCTCGCCGGCAGGCGCTCCTTCCGACATCGTTAAAACGCGTAAATGCTGAGCGCAACTGGAACCAACGAACCAGCAGCCGACCGAGGCGAGCACACGACAGTTTCAGCGACTCGGAGCCATTAGCGCCATTAGGCCTACTGGATAACTGGAGCCGTGAGTAGGTTAAACAATTAGAAACGTAAAGTGTGTGAGAAATATGCATTAAACAAATTATTTTCGTAATTAAAACGACGCAAAAATTGATTCCGCAATATATGCCCTCTTTTAAAAAAATCCCGTAACATGTGCCGAGCGCTGCCGCCGAGAGTACGCTTTACGAACTCAGTTTACCTGAAATGGCATTTGGGTTGAATGGCATTTGAGTTGCCGTGTGGCAGTGTTTAAATGACATTTACACTGAATGCCATTTGGCGTAAATGCCATTTTAGCTGCCGTCTGACAGGGGTATAAGACACGCACAGAGGCACGCTGGCTTTTGCAATGTGCCGCTTAATAATGATATCTGTTGAGGAGACATGCGCACATCAGTCTCTCGCAGCGCTAGCTTGATCTCAGCACTTTCTGTAAAGGCGCATTTCCACCGGGAACATAAGCAGTCGCGCGATGCAATTAAATCGCATCGCAAAAAAATTAAATAAAAAAATCGATGGTCACTTTGGCGATGGTCACTTTGGCGATGAGCGATTCCAGCGCCTTCGTTGGCGAGTCGCTTCCCAAGAACTCTTGCTCCGAACGCCGTTGATTCGCTCAGGCTCTCCCCGACTAGATTGCATCGCAAAAAGTCGGGTCAGCAAGCGATTGCTCAAATCGCGTCGCTTTTTGCCCGCGATGGTCGCTTTTGCGATGAAAGTTATCGCGCGACTAGATCGCATCGCCGGTGTGAACGCGCCTAGATGTCGAACCACTCTAACGGCGCGTCCCGATATTTGCGTGTGTACCTACACGCGAGTACAACATCCGGCACAATTTGCGTTTGCAAAGCCTGGTCCAGCCGCGCCAAAACATTCAGTCCACCTTTGGACTGGAGAAATCAGGAAACGCCCAAAATAAGATAAAGTGACCAGCCGAATGAAACTTGATTTATATTTAATTAAGATGAAGACCACCCGCGTACGCCCGCGTACATCAAATACCTCATCAGCCGAACTGCAAGGCAACTAAGCCTAGTTTTGGCACTTGTTTGGCAACTTTGGCCCGTAGCTGCGAGATGACAGACGAACTATCGGTAAGCGAAGCCTAACTTTGGCACTTGTTTGGTGACTTTGGCCCGTAGCTGCCAGACGACAGCCGAACTATCGGGAACCGAAGCCTAACTTTGGCACTAGTTTGGCGACTTGGGCCCAAAGATGCCAGATGTCAACCGAACTACAAGGTAGTAAGCCTAACTCTGGCACATCTGTGGCAATTTTGGCCCGAAGGTACCAGATGACAGCCGAACTATCAAAAGTGAAGCCTAACTTTGGCATAAGTTTGGCGATTTTGGCCCAAAAATGCCAAATATCTGCCGAACTACCGGGCAGTAAGCCTAACTCTGGCATTTGTCAGGCGATTTAGGCCCAAAGATGCCAGATGACAGCCAAACTACCAGGCAGTGAAGCCTAAATTAGGCACTTCTTTGGCAAACTAGGGCCAAAATACCCAGACTGCTGCCAAGGGAGGCCAGGTTTGGCTCTACTTTGGCTTCTTCGAGGCTTTTCAATGCCCTAAACTCACAAACACAAGCCAAGTTTTGGCCCAGAACTTGGTGCTACCTGGGTAGGCAAAAGGAACGCGTGTCGGAAGGCCTGAAATCCAAGTCCCCTTCAACGTACTCCACCTTGGATGACACACACTTTTTTGAAGCATTTTTGTTCGAAGCAGTTTTTATCGAGTATGCTCGATGAAATGTGCCAAATGAGCCAGTGAAGGCGAATCATATATCCCGAGACAGAGAAATACTGAAATACACGGACATGATCCTAGATATTTGTGTACGTTCGTCCTGTCCAGCCACAGTCGTGGTATTCAATGCTTCATACTTCGGTGCACTTGAAAGCAAAAAAATTGAGTATGACAGGCGTGCAAGTTCGGCGGAACCAATGAGGCCATTTGCAACTGATCTGCACGTAGAACTGAGCGATCACACCTTTAATGAGAGCACGCTCTTTACTGAACCGCACATTAAAATACGACAAGAGTATCTCGTCCGGCGAACATTCAAGTCAACTCACGCCTGTGCGTAGCTTCATGTGCTTTTCTAGAGATTTGGTTAAATTCTTCTACCACGAAGCCAGCTGCCAGCTGTTTACTGCTGTACATGGTAAAACCAGCGACGGAACAAAAAGGACAACCGCGATACTTTTTATCTGCCTCGGGTTTTAGTAGGTGCGTATACCAAGTTTGCCTGTACTCTTTGGCAATGTTTGCTTTCTGCCAGTTTAGGCAGAACTGAGCCACACGCCTATTTCGACAGGTTCAAATTTGAATAAATGGTAACCAGCGCACAAAGAAAGCAAGTTTAATGTATTTCTTGAGATTTTTGAAGTGACTTTTACTATTGAACGACTGCATGCACTTGAATGTTCAAATCAAGAGTTTTGAAAACGTCACTTCACTATGCTTGACACTTGCCAACAGGGTGGAAACGCTGAATGGCTCGATCCCAGTGGGTAGTTAAGTAAGCCTGTGGGGTAGTTACAGCCGTCAAAACGCTTGATGACTAGAGGGGGTGCTCACTTTTTTTTAGAGTGAGTTGTAGTAACAGACATATGTTTGAAGCATTTTTTTATTCTTAGGTTTGAAGCTTTTGTAATGATCAAAAAGTATTCGTGTTTCCACTAGTTCTACTAACGCAAAAAACATCAATTGTTTTTTTTTCATTAAAAAAATAACCAGTGCAATGCTCTGCTCAGTTACTTAGTTACAAATATGTTTTTTTATGTGTAATTTAGATTTATAGTTTTGGAATTAACTTATCTACATATTGTGGATTTTAAATATATAAGGTTATAAAAGTCGTTATTAATCTATAAATTGTGGCACTGTGTTTTTCGTGTACGTTTTGGAGGGAGCTGCAGCTAAAAAAAGGTTTTAAAAGCAAATAGTTAGCCTAAAATAAACCTCTGTTTCGACTCGCAAATCTTTTACTCTGGATAGCGCTATTGATGTCTGCAGTGACACCAAGTGCCACGAACCGGTTTGTGCGATCACCCTTCGGCTTAGTAATATGGCATTCTAATTCGGCATTACAGGGAATTGTAAACGTCTTTCATTTTTTATCCAGCAACACAATGTGGCTCAGAGAAAATGTTGTAAGGGTTCAGGCGTGCTGGCGAATATAAGTCATATTGGACGAACCTGAAACTGGGGTAGATAAGAAACATCAAAACATTCAAGGGAGAGAAAATAGATAGGACGACGTCTCAAAACGTCGTCCTTTCTCAGACAAATTGAAATCTAACAATTATAGAAGTAAAACACTTACATCAACTATTGGCCCTGAAATTGCATGCTGTTCAAATATTTGACCATTCTCGCGCAAGAGGTGTTTTTTTAATAATAACGCGTGATTGTTATGAAACAGGATCAAGCCATATCGGACGTGCTTGACATGCCGGAAATAATGTATTTTGTTAAAATCCACTCGTTGACATATCCGTATAAATACTATCGTCTTTCGGCAGTTTGCATCAATCAAAGGCACGCCCTCAAGTTTAAAATTTGTGAGAACAAACTGTTGAATGGACATCATAATGAAAGCCCTGCCACATGGAGAAATTAGAATTAAAAAACGAAACAAAACAAGACGTCATGTTGTCATCATAATGGAAGCTCTGCCACATTAAGAAATTAGATTTGAACAAAAAACGAAAAAAAAAACAAGACGTCGTGTTCTTTATTAGTTTATTCGCCATTGTTTTGGTGTTATAATATTATATTTCCTAAGCAGCTCGCCTGCCTATACATTCGCTTTCGCAATTGCATCAACCATGTCTAAGTGCTTTTAACAGCTGCAACCTCAATTAACTATGCTGAGTAGTAATGTCTTTCTTAAACAAGGATCCCGGACGAATAATGAATTTGACAGCTCACTTAGAGCACCCCTATCTCTTATTGGGAGACTTCTTTGTTTTATTTAGGTTGTATTTTCATGGCGATAAATTGATCTACGCGTCCTGAGCGCCCTAAAAACCCCAAAATTACAATTAACCATCGCATTTTCCAACCGTCGACCCAGAGTCACGCAATCGTCACTTATATGCCCTGCCGTGCAAGCAACTCAAAAAAGGGTCGGCTTTTAAACGGGCCCTGCAAGGACTTTTTTACTGGTTTTTAATTTGCACCGAGCCTGAGCGCACTGAACGTAGTAACTTAATGAAACTTTTCTTTTCTCGAATTTCGCTGTATTCTTAAAGTTATAGGTAAATTAAAATTAAAAAAACAAGCAAAAAATAACCTCCTTCATGACGTCCTTGGTTGCTTGAGTGGCCGTGAACTAGAGGAGGGGTAGTGAGCTCAGCGAGCGGTCACGGCTGCCGCATTCCGTGTCGACGGCTCGAGAGGGCGCCACTAAAACATGTTCTGGCTAGGCTGTATGAAGCGGGCAGCCAGGGCGGCTCGCATTGCATTTCCTGCGAAATTAAACACTAAATCGGCATGACACTTCATTGGCCACAAACGACAGCTAAACGGGGTAAAGATCGGTTCAGAACTGGAGCCACTTCGCGCTCCCATACCGCCAAAAGCCTGAACCGCAAGCGAAAGCCGCTTGCCAAAGGCCTTGGGAACGACCTGAACCGGTCGGATCCTCCAATCCGTACGACCGCAGCGCTGCCGCGTACATCCGGGACCTTTCTATGCTCGCCGAAAGTTGATGCGTGATGCCACTACACCCTTCTAGTATGCGCCGCCTTTTGCATCGCTTGGTGACGGGTACGTCGACGGGTCATTTCTGGTTTCAGTTCTTTCTAAACTGCATTTGTTTCTTTTGTGAAATAAAATTGTGAACATAAACTACATTTATGAATAATTGAAACGGTTCGCGCCAATGATATTTTGTATTTCGACAAAAAAAAAGCTTTTTGCGGTTCTGACCAGTTGTAAGCACAGGACCTATGACGTCACATATCGCGCGCTTTCGGCACCGCGGGTCGCCAGCGTAGGTGGAAGAGATTTCCGCGTCGTCTGGTTCAAATATGACGTACTGATATTTAGTTACTCTCTCCGTGCCCGCTGGCTTGCCCGAACCCCGAAGGACGTGGAAACCGCAAATAAGGCAAACGCTTTAATATGATTGCAGGGCCCCTTTTAGGCGCAGTGTTATGTAAGTATAGTAATGGAGACGAGTTTTTATTCCGACCCGATTATCCGCCTTTTGTGGCGCGTGTGCTCTCCGCTTAGAGGCCCGGCCACTATCAACAACCGATTTCGCTTTTTTTAGCGCCTAAGTTATATAAGCTTATTACGTTCCGTCACTTCGCCGTCTTGTTTACCGCGCGAACGCACGGGGCGTCGCCGTACCCGGGACCATCTGAACAACCCCAGACAGGGTGAAATAGGGGCGGTTTTGATATCGCGAAGGCTCGCCTGCGGCCTCAATAATTAAGGAACGCTATGTTAGACACTGTAGGAACTTTCAGCAAAATGATACCGTGTTCCGGGTTCCGCACTACTGGAACCTTTGAAGTAAGCTTTTAAGGTGCAACCCCACCGGCCAGGTCGTTTTGCTTCTCTTTTGATGGTTTGTAACTTCCTTTCTATGTATTATATGGTCATAACGTTAATGACAAATTAAAGAACTGCTCTCCGACTATGCCTTAATGTCTCGATGTTACGTTTATTCTTACTTGTTAGTTAAATATGCAGCCTTTGTTCGAACGGTCTCTTATATTGAACCCTTTTTTATCGAGTTATAATGTCCCAACGTCGAAGATAATTTACGTTGAGCGGTCTGTTGGATACGGTGAGTTAAATAAGTAAGCAAGAAACTGTACAGGTAATGTATATCTTTAATTAAGAAATAAAGTTTAAAATATAGCTACTTCCACGTGCTGTAAAAACGGAATCTTGTCAACTAACGACAATAACGAAATTAAATTACGAAGCATCTTTTGATATTAGATTTTCTGTAAACTGCATATTGATAGACTACACGTTAAGTTCACTCTTCAATATCAAAATTTTCCCATTCCTTTACGACAAAGTGCTTTTTTTAAATATAAAATACAGATAACGACTCGTGTTCAAAAATAGCTTGATTTGCATTTGCCGTGGTGTGCCGTTTGGACTCCACGTGAGAGACAGAGATGACGCCAGATGTGTGGGTTTCAGATGCCTGTAATCCTTGTAGCGAGCGAGCCAAAAATGTAAAAACGACAAGAGCGAGGCTGCAAGAGGACCAGAGCAGCTTTTGCGCGCGTTTCACTCTGCATCGGTACGCCCAAATGAAATTGACGCCGTGAAAGGGATTCCGGCAGTTGCAATTCCATCATTGTGTGTTTATCAATTCCAAGAAATATTTTTTTGAAATCTCAATTTAGCTTCATAGCCGTCTCAGTGGCTTTTAAACGGCAATATATATATATATATATATATATATATAACTGGGAAGAAAAACCTTCGGTGAAAACAGCAACAACGGACGATTTATCGTGCGTTGTTGCTGTTTTCACCGAAGGTTTTTCTTCACAGTTATATACCCACGCCTTCGGCCTACCGCCACCATGCCCGTTGTATATATATATAAGTATTGGTGTATCTGAGGCAAAGCGCTGCCCTACGGGTTCCCATTTCGTGGATTTTAATCCCTACTGTGTGTTCTAAATGTACTAAAACGGCGCGAAAAAAACACACAAAAAACTGGGCCTGTGAAAGGAGAACACAGACACAGCGCCAGTGTTGCCAGGTCTACTGATTTATCAGTAGATCTACTGATTTCGTTCCGGGTCTACTGATTCACTGAAAAAAACGAAAATCTACTGACTTTTTTTTTAGTAAACATATAAAAATTTATTATTTTCCCCTTCAGTTTCCAGAGTCGCCCATCAAAGGAAACTCATATTCTCCCAGAATTAAAAATGAAGTACTGGCTAGATGGCCCAGAAGCCCGTCCTATTCGAGTGACTTAGCCGTATATTCATCTATCTATTCACCCAGAGCAGGTTCGAAGGCCAGTCTATGATCTCGCCGCCGTAACGTCCCTCTCCCGAGTGAGCCAATCAGCCTGCGGCGAGGAGCGAGAGCCATGAACGCATGCGCGTGAACTCTCAGCTGCTCCCAGCTGAACGGAGAGGGCTGCCATTTTCATTCATTCGCCCGGCGAAATGCAAGGAATCGACATGCAAATTTCGGTTCTTTCCTTTTATTTGGCAGGCTCTGGCAAGAAAATGATATAATATTATTCCTCGGTGGCTTAAAAGCTAACGAATTAAGTTTCTCCACGTTTGAACCCAAACTTTGAGTCAGGCGAAAAAGAAATATGCCCGTAGCAGACAACGCGTAGCCTCAACAGTGGTCCGCGCCGACAGTATTGCGTCAAAAACTTTCCACAGCCCAGTAAGGAAAGATGGCAGCTTGCAGAGGAACTTACATTGGAATTTGGACATGTATGCGCGCACTTGCCGGAACGTCTTGTTTTGGTTTCGTTTCAATAATAGCGACAGGTGGATGTCGCACTGTCGCCCTCATCTGTTGATCCCAACAGTGGCTCAGTCTCGATTTCAAAGAATAATCCTCGAAGTCGCAACACTAATCAATGCTAATAAAAATAAAAAAAAACATTTGCAGTGCCATTTTATTATGTCCTTCATAAAGAATTACTTGAGAACTGGTCTTTTTTCATTTTTATTTGTGTTTATTACCATGTTATTTATTACTCTATACTATTTCTTCGAGTGCGGTTTAACTGGAAATAGCAAAACATGGCAGAACACAGATTTCGTAGAATCTACTGATTTTTGTGCAAATCTACTGACTTTTTGGGGATCAACCTGCTGACTTTTTTTCTCCGTCTGGCAACACTGCACAGCGCTGACCTACAACAAAAAAGTTACTTGCACGCGGTACGGCAAGTAAATCATACTCTGCTCCGACTTCCCTAATGAAATCAACCTGGTCCCTCGTCAGGGCTATGGACGGAGAGCTAGCACAAATACCAGCGTTATTGCTAGCTATGACGCAGGTATGTGTGCTAACGATCCGTCCATAGCCTTAGGGAGGGACGATGTTGATTTTATTAGGAAGTCGGCAAATACCGAAACAGGCTTATAGGCGTGTTTCGGCATGATGGAGGAGGGATGTGATATCGAGTTGATTGTTTTTGTGTCTAACCATGTCTTTTTATGTTTACTTGCTGTACCGTGCTAAAGTAAAGATTTCAGTTGTAAGTGAGAGCTCTGTCTGTGTTCTCCTTCCACTGGTCCATCGTCATTTTTTGCGCTGTTTTAATACCTTTCGAATATGACCAACCAACTAGCCCAACTACACGCCTTGATGCCTTCATAGGAGCCCGAAATCTGACAGAGGCCTATTACTAGGGAGTTTTCGTAGATCGTTTCCGCTGTCCCGCACCGTTCTCCGCAACCCGCTACGAGATCCAGAACTCTTCAGGCAAGGCTAGCGCCGCGCATGCGCAGTATTGAAGCCTTCGTTCCGGAAAGCGTAGCGGAGGTGGGGAAACGGTCTACGAAAACTCGCTAGTGAGAAGGCACCTGCAATCGACATTTCGGTTGCGCGACAAAGGATCTCTATACATAGTCTCATCTTAGCATGGACTAATGCTGCAGTCACACTGGCGTTCAAATCGTAACCGCTAAGCGGATCTGGTCATTTTCATAATCAAATGCGCTTGAAACTGCATTGAATCATTCCGCAACTGCGTTCGCAGCCGCTTTGCGTACGCGGTTCAATCGCCAGTGTGAAAGAGGCATACCTGCGAAGGCTGTGCAAGCGCCAGGGGCTAGCCTTTATGCCTTGGCGGCGGCTGCACTCACTACGCTAGCACTCGTGCAGCCGCAGAGGCTTCATCCAAAGCGGCTAGCTCACGCTTTTAGCATGCCCGGCTAACAATAGTTCATGATGAGGTGAGCAAGAAGTTAACACGCTGTTTTTCTGCCAGGGTGTGCTGGATGCCCTTCGTTGGGTTAACCTAAAGACACTGGATCCTGGAAAAGCAGTGCCAAGCGCCTCGTATGGTCGCCATTTTCGTCCGTGAAATGAGCAATTTCTCCTTGAACCCTCCGAACGCCGATCTAAATTAGCTGGTGACGGGTAGCTTTATGATGACGTTTCTTGTATACACATATTTTGCTATCCACACACCGGCGAAACAAACGTACATCTTCGTACCACCACCACATGCTGTGTCAGTGCTTGGAGGCACTAAAAAATAATTTGTCTGTTTTGAAATACGCAGGAAGAACAATATAATTGTAAGAGATCGGTGAAGATTGGCACGATTGCGCGACTGGTTTAGAACAACCCTCTGGAAGTTTTGAAGATTTAAATGCACCTTAATCGCGATTTCCATGGCAACATAGACAGATTCGCCAATCGCCTTGCAAGGTTTCGGTCGTCAGTATGTTAGTATTTGTTTGTGTCCGGCTAAGAATTAGGGAAAGCAGTGGCTCTACTTACTCAGGTTCCAGTCACTTTAGTTTAATCTAGAGAAGTAGAGGGGCTTAGAGTGATAAACTGGTGTCCCGCTTACCAGGCGAAAGTGACCCCCACTTGGGTGCCGCTATGTTGCGTAATTTTGACCACTAGACACGTGACCGTACCAAATCCTGAGGCTTTTACGCAAAACTGAGCCGAGATTCTTATTGAGGTTGCTGTAAAAAACATGATAAACTATTTTTTCCACACTGCCAGCCCCAGAGATAAGAGTATAGCTCCGATAGAAACCCAAAATACAGTACCGCGGCTGACGGCATCTAGCGGAGACTTTGCGAAGCTGCCCCGATTTTTGTCTCAAGGGCACATTGGTTTGACCTTATAAGCTGAATTTCGAGTTCGCCTTACCTTAGATCAAGGCGCAGCCAACACTACGGACCGATAAAGCCAATCAATCTGCCACAAGATCGCACGGCCATGCTGTTCGTTGTTTTTTTATGTTTGTGCGATCATCGGCTAAACCAGATGTAGTGAACACGCCGTGACATTGCGGTGTGTGTGTTCGCGTTTTTTTTTCTTGATATATTTGATTGCGGTTTTACTTATGAGAAAACAGGGCATATAGTTGCTTCATGGGAAAATATAGAACAGTCACAAAAAAGTAACATATTAATTCAAATAAAAAAACATGAACCTTAGAGCAATTGTAACAATTATCTTTTTGTTTCTGATCGTCAAATGCCTCAATAATCGTGGCGACGCTAATAATTCTTATTATATGGAAAGAAAGCCACCACTATTCTGGAACGCTTTCGAGTTTGTTTTTACTGTCGTTGTTTTTGAGAACATTTTTCTTTCTATCTAGACACAGGACAAATTCATCATCTGCACTCTATCTAAGAATTATGCGACATTATTTAGTTTCGTAGCCGCCTCAAAGAATAGGCAAAGCGCTGGCCTACTGATCCTCAGTTAGTTCCACGGATCACCAGAAGCTCAGTCATCATACCTAATAATTAAACATCCGTTACGATCAAGAGTGGTAGAAAATGTTAACATTAATTTTCTTTACTGACGACTATATCCTGGTTAGCTCAGTTGGTAGAGCACTTCGGCAGTCATGGAGAGGTCCGGGTCATGTTTCTGGACCTGGCAGATATTTTCAGCGGCGTCAAGTCGCCTAGAAGACGAGAAGTCTGCTCAAAATTTGGTAGCGCCTTTAGAGCGCGCGACACTAGAGCGTCGACGTTAGAGCGCGCGACACGAGGACGCTGCGACAGTAGCGCGCTTGACACTAGAGCGCACGACACGAGAGCGCATGACCAGTTGAGCGCGCGACACGAGAGCGCACGACCAGTTGAGCGCGCGACACGAGAGCGCACAACCAGTTGAGCGCGCGACACGAGAGCGCACCCCATTTGAGCAAACACCGAAAAATGTTTCATGTACCCGCGGCTCTACAGACAGAACAAAATTGTGCGACTCATCGGATTGAAGCATTGGTGATTTTTGATTGATTAAATATGCCTTTAATAAAAAATAAAAATAAAAGGGTACGACTCTTTCTAACCAATTGTTTACTGACATCGGAGAGAAAAGGGGGCAGGGGAGTGGGCTGGGGCATATAGGTACGGGGAAAGGTTGCAGTTGAGTGGAGCAGCGAGTTTAAGATTTCTTCACAGTGCTGCGGTGCGCTTCTCGGATATATTATAAATAGTTTACTTTTTGCTATATTTGGTCTATTCTTGACAGGCATTTGGGCTCCGATCTATTTGGTGGCTATTTAGACATCTTTCGCATAAGTTTAAATGGTATTCTGACGTCCATGTCCGTAATGAAGAAAGATCACCGCTAAAAAGTATCAGTAAAAAACTCATCGAAGGAAAGCTCAGCGCAATTTTATCGCATGCAGATCTTTCCAGCCTTTTAACGGATACAGGAAAACCTCCCCTGAAAATCTGTGATATACAAAATCAAAGCACTAATGAAGCCTTCATTAGTTCTTTGATTTAGAAAACGTTAAAGAAAAAGTGAAAAAAGTTAGAGAAAAACATTGCAGCTGACCTAGGCTAGGTCAGCTGCAATGTTTTTTTTTCTGCAAAAATGCACGCTACAGATATTCTTTTTTTTCTATTAGCTTTATGTAACACTTTTTGGTTTGTCACACGCAAACAGTTCGACGACTCATTTCGCAATGTCATTGCTAAATTCCGGGGCATAAATCCCTGCCAATTTTACATAAAACACGCGATGCCCGAACAGAGTGGTCGGTCCGGTCGGGCCACTCGCGCTTGACTAGTTGTGCGCTCTCGCTGCGCTCTCGAGTCGCGCGCGCTAACGTCGCAGCGCTCTTGAGTCGCGCGCGCTAACGTCGCGGCGCTCTCGAGTCGCGCGCTCTAACGTCGCGGCGCTCTAGTGTCGCGCGCTCTAACGTCGCGGCGCTCTAGTGTCGCGCGCGCTAACGTCGTGGCGCTCTACTGTCGGCGCTCTAATGTCGGCGCTCAAGTGTCGTGCGCTCTAGTGTTGTACAGCCACATTTAGTCACGCGTAAATCTGTTCAACCTCTGGGATTTTCCATAAGTTATTTTATGTACTTTATATCACAAATTGTTTGCAGTGTTAAGAAGAGTACGGGAACGTTACGTGGTTCGGCCCAGCGCATAATTTCTCGCTCTAGTGAAGTACTTTCTAAATTTGTGCACTGGCGCCCGTACTTCACGGGAAGGTGGGAAACATAATGAATTAAAACATATATACCACATTTATTTGATTTAAGTGGAATCTAAATTAGTGTTATATGATTTTATTCACTTTACCTTAAAATATTGATTTCTGCTTTTGAACTCGCGCTCATTCGGCTAGGTTCCCAAGAACATTCGCTTTTCATTTGGTTTTAAGCAGCATAAGGTGATGGTATAGTCTACAAGAGAAGCAGCAAGCTCGTGTAAGACACAACTATTATGCTGGCCAAGGAGGATCTACCTTAGATTCATACCTGATATTGTCTTTTTGTGACTGTCTACTCTTTCGTTCTTTCTTTTCTCTTTCTCTCTATTTGTATCTGCTCCTCTGCGGGTCTGTGTGCTTTTGCGCGGACGCAAAATTCTTGTGTTTGTTTCCTTCAATTGCGTTTTAATTCGTTCGCATAGGATGCGAGAGATCTCAGCGAATGAAGTGGAAGATAGAAACGAATCAACTTTCCGATTTGCTCATGTTCAGCATGACATATATTTTCCTTGTTTGGTTATTATATTAAATAAACACAAAATAAATGTGAATGCAAAGCATGACGTCACAAATAAATGTCAAATATAAATATATCTTTGGAATTTTATTTGCCAAAAAAAGTGTGATTTATATTCCTCACAGTGAAACTGGAGTACATAGTTGATTTTAAAATACTGAAAACCACGATTGAAGCTATTTTGATTTTTGTTTTCTACCATACCTTGCACGACCCCGCAGAAAAATTAGAAGATACAGTATAACTTCAAGTTTCCGAAAACGACGAGTTTGTGATGCTGGACAATTTCGATCTCACGCTGATTCGTTGGTTTCTATCACTGCGATCAACCAACAGCGCAGAATTACTCAAATTCGTGCATAATGTCTCATGCACCGCGTGGCAGCCAATCCAAATTAACAGCAGCGAAGAGCAAACACAAGTCAAAAAAGTGATTCTCATAGTTTTTTACTTTTCCATGTGTGATCGGTTGATCGCGAGTAACAATTGGCCCTTCAACTCCTTGATTAGGGTGTCACGGTTGCCGCGATGACAGCGTCGTTTCTGTCGTGTAGCAGGAGCCCTTGCTAGGACCTGTCACTTGCGCATGTATTCTTTACTGCAGCCCCCTTGAGAAAAGGTGAGGCAGATATACTCAGATTTATACACAAGCTGCACAACTTCCGCGTTGTTTGTGATATTTCGACAATTTACGGACAGACAGTGGGCAGTTGAGCGCACCAAAAGCTACAAAAGCGAGTTCCGTGCCTCGAAGGGGTCTGCCGAAAGGTGGCCATTAGTTCGTCGAACGACGTCTCATTGACTGATTGTTTTGTCTCTGGCGTCGTTTAGTCCGCAGTTCGTTTCACCAAGAGGTTCCCACGTTTGTTTTATCGACACATTTGGAGACGTTTCGTCGAAAGCGTCTGTCCGCGCACATCGCCTCTGTCGCTGGCATTCGAATGGACCCTTGGTGGTTCCGATGAATGCTGGTACAAGCGTACAAGCTCGGACCTAAAATTATATTAAAGTATTCCTGAGAGGAGTGAGGGGTTTCCGCGCATAGCGTGGAGTCTTCTGAAGCCCAGGATTAGGGCTCGCGAATTTGTATGTGTACTATCGGAGCCGCCTGAGTGAGCCCACTTTGGTTCCGGTATCCTCTAGCGAACACAACAGAGCCAGTAATCCAGTCCAATCCACTTAGCAAAAAATATTTCATTGTCGACGAAACGTCGTAGTTGCATGTGTTCACGAACCACGTTTCCACGAAACATCCGGGTGCCGATGAAACAAGTGTGCATGCAAAAATTTGGCAGATACAGTTAAGGCTGCTTACGTGTAGGAATGAGAAAGTATTCCTACATGCAGCGCATTATTACCACCAGCGAGTCACGATCTTCCATTTTCACAAGGCGCGGCGGCGATGACAACACGTTCTCCCACTTCGCATGCAGGCGCGGCGAACTCGCCAGCTCCACGGCTTCCTTGACGTTGCATCCACGTTCCTGTGCTTTTCTTCGTGTTTTATTACTGAGGCGCGTCCGGTTTGACCTTGAGCACCCGGCTGGCTTGCGTGACGAAGCATCTGATATGACGCGTCGCTGCCAATGGTGACTCCACTTGTGGGTACCGTTTTTCTGCTACATACGGTAACAGGCAACACCGGCTTCGCTCCATGAGACTATTAATGCTTTCGCATTATTATGTCAATGAAACGTGTGTTCTTGAAACGTTGTCTATGAGACGTGCTTCGAAGCGTTTCGTTCTGACCGCAATTGTTGGAGACGCGGGCTCAAAGGGTTGGCAACTGCTCCCTTTGCAGATAACTGGTGCAGCCTTGCATAGAGTAATATAGTAAACGTAGAAAGTGGACACTTAGGACCCTTCGCGGCTGAGATAAGTGCTCCATGGAGTGATATAGCATGTACCAAGTTACTCCATTACTTGTAAACTCTGCCGAATGCTAGACCCTGTTGCTGTAAAAAACAACAAAAGAAGTTACATTTTGAAAAACATATTGTTCATAATGTGTCTAGAAAAAAATACTTTTATTGATAGACGTAGTGTGACATTCTTCGAAGAAATAGAGGAATCACTTAAATTATTCGATGTTACATCATTAATTCCTTCGTTTAGCTGCAGCCCCAGTCCCACGGACACCACTGTTTGTTTGGGGGCACGTTGGGGCACTCGGGCGCGTCCGAGCTCCGCGACATTTTGGCATTGTTGTACCTGATCTCCAGATACGTAGAGAGTGAATTGGTGTGCTTTTTTTCAGCGGTGAGGTTAATTTGTTGGAGGCCTGAGTTTCCGTGAAGAGAGGCATATCGCTCCCGTATCGGAGTTTGCCCGTAACATGTGCGCGCACTCGCCAAGGGACTGCAACGCAGTTTGAAGTGGTGCAAAGAAGCGGGCATTAGAGTGTTAGCGCAGAGTAAATTTGCATTAGTCCATAGCTTTTACATATGACAAGTGCGCTGAGCGATACTGCCCATGACCACCGAGCGTTCCGTCGTGCTTCGCATCGGCGCGATGGGCGCTCGTTGCACCGTTTGCAGGAGACTGGGGTTGCGCAAGGCCGGCTGGGGGGCCAGAATGTCGGAACGCTGTGCGTTAACTGGCAGCGGTGCTCGCTCGTGGTGATATAAAACTCTTTATTATGCGCCCAGAAACAGATAGAAATGAGAAGACGACAGCTGGCTTCCAGTGTCCCTACTGCCCTATTGAAAAAAATGTCTGTGAGGCACACTAGGAATTCCTGTGAGTATATCCTGCATATGCTATATATCCTGTATATCCTGAAATGTCTAATGGGCCCACCAGAATATTCTAATACGTCTGTGATGCTCACTAAAATATTTTTCTGAGAGGTGTGCGTTTCTTCAAGATCGTTCTAAAATGTCTGTGTGGCCTTTCAGGGACGTTATAAATAGTCTGTGTGGCCTTTCAAGGCCGTTCTAAAGGGTGTGTGAAACCCACCAGACATTATTGGGAGGACCTTGCTGAGTTCATCCGAAGAGGATAGTGCGTAAACGTGCGGTGTTCATCGGCAGCCCGCATCGGAGACGCGAGTGCGTAAACCTGTTGTGTCGCTCTATACATTAATCCATTGCGGAGACGCAGTTGAAAGCGAATATTGTTTTGATCCAGACGTATTGAGTGCAAACGATGCCCTCATATTGCCGACCTTTGAGAACAGGAAAGTCTATCAAGCTAGCTTTATCGAACGATATCGCCCGAAAAATTCTGCGGTGCGAGTTGGCCAACCAGCGGCTCGGCCGCGCGCCCAACAACGTAGTAAGCCAAGCCGGTACGAAATGTGTGACGTATATGACGGACAGCAGACTACAGCGGACTCATACGGACTGCTTATTTTCGCTTACATTTGCTAGCACCTCTGCGTGTATACAGCGTTTCATTATTTACAAATTCAAGGCCCACCAGCGCCTGACTGTTGCTTCAGAAACGGAGCGTTGAAAATGCCATTTATCGACAAGTTGCAGGCACAGGATGGCGGTTTCCGAACGTGTCTTCGGATGGCCGAAATGAACGCCGCACTCCGAAGATCTCTCCGTCTCTTTGGAAGAGGGAAGAGATGGTTTGTGACAACTGCCTCCGGAATGTGCGGTGCCCTGAAAGCTAAGTAGTCTGGTTTTCCCAGCGCGTGACTGGGAGGGGCTCTCTGAAATTAGTGTCGCCGTGACATCTCGCAGTCTGTATTGGTCAATATGCTGTCGGTAGATACGGTCGTTGGTCGGCGGAAAAGTTTTTGTTCCTGTTGCATGTTGACGCCATAGTAAAATCATATCCAGTGGTCTCACTCAAGAGCACATTCGGTAATCGCACATACAAAGCGCCCTTCAAGCCGGATGGCAACAACCCTATTGATAATTACAGCAAGATACGTAATTAGGGACACTGACTGCCAGTCAGCTGCCCTGGTGGAACGTGCCCTTATGGTCCATCAGATGACGTCTGACTGCCACTGCCGAGGGGATTTCATCAACAAGGGCAGCATTTATATAAGAGTAAAGCTATACGCACTCCGGAGTGCATTTCGGATGAAATGGCTAAACGCACTCATAAATATCGCCAAATGCCTCGACAAAACAAAATGTTCGAGAAACAAACAGAAAACGCAGGTCCACCGCGGATCGAATTTATGCTACGCCATCGCTTAGAAAACTCGATTTGACCATTCGTTTTATACGAGTTTAGCGGAGTGCGTATAGCCATTTCCGTCCGAAGTGCACTCCGGAGTGCCTATAGCTTTACTCTTTATATAAAGCTCAAATTCCGAGGTGGCAATCTTGGATGGCTATCAAACGGTTCACAAGCCGAGGTGGCCATCTTGCACGGCTGTGAAACGGTTCACAAGTCCTTAAAATGACTGTAATTCGTGACATAAAAAATCAGGAAAAGTGCGTACCCGTCCTTTGAATTTTTCCCCCTTTTGAAATTTGCGTTTTTCAGGCAAAAGAGACATTCGTTTACAACCTGGACCACATGCACCGTAAGCATGTTTCAAAGAAACGTCCTCGATGTCTGAACCTTTCGGGGACGACCGTATACACTTTAATTCACAAAACCTATGCGACTCCGTTGAGGCTAGAGAGCAAGCATGCATGCTACTACAGACAGCCCTGGCTTCAACGGACGAACGCAAGCAGCAGACATATCTGAACTACGCTAGCGGATGCTTTTTGTCTGCACTCTTCATGAAACAATAATAATGAGGTGCGACACAGCGGTAAGGCCAATCGCCCATGCCAGATAGAAAGGTATAAACCTTCTAGCCCAAACCTCTCGGACCGAGTCAGGAGCATTTTAGTATTCCAGCGCGAGATTCCAACAATGAGCTCATCGCCCTAAAGAAGGCTTCGGCTGCATATGCAGTCAAGCCTTCAGCATGTTATGCAAAGCACTCGTACATCAATCGCCGTACTTCAGTTCTACTAACCTGCCATGTAGGGTACTTTCGCGTCGTAGAACTATACTTTTGTTTCTCGCGTCTCCGGCCCCGTAGATCTGTTACACCTTGTCGTCTTCAACTACACCGCTAAAGTCCCTTACATCGTCGGAACTCACTACAGGCTGGGTATTGTCGTGTGGAGATTCTACTAAAACATCAGACATTGTAGAGCCCGGGCAGGATCGACAGGTTGAAGCAAGCGGGCAAACAAAACGAGTCGAGAGCGATCGTTTATGGAAGCTCGGCGAAGTTTCTATGGGTGAAGCGAAAGTGGCGTGTTCGGCGTTTCGGCGGGCTTCTGATCAGGTTGCCGGTCGGTTGCGTGTCATATCTCTAACATCAGCGGTTTTATGGGCTCACGTCCCGAAATTGTTTACCCGTGCATAGAATATTTTTTTCAATTTCATCGATTTGACGAAATAGTGGTATCCGAACGAACTTTACGTCCTTTGACCGTACGTCTTTCTGCACGTCAAAACTTTTTGACGTACAGTCAGAGACAATCGATGTACAACCAGAATCGTCACCAAAAATCTTGACGGCATTTCGCGGCGGCCGACTGCCACCAGGAAACCAACAGAAAGCCGACAAGCGGAGTCTGACTGGAGTTTGACTGTCGCTCAGAGACAACTTGTTGGCCAACCAGACATGCTTGACGTACAGTCAGTCACTGTCAGCGGTCCACTAGAAAACATTGACTGCCAAACAGGGTTACATTTATAGATTTTTCATTCGGGAACTAAGGTGAAAACCCAAAAAAGGTAAAAAGGAAACGAACAAAAAAATTGAGCACGTTAATTTATAATGAAAACAACCATAATAATCCCGGTTATAATAATAAGCCATTATGGAAAGAAAAAATCGAGCAGTGACCGTTAGCCCTAGAAGTTCATTGGTTCATTGCCCCAACCGAAGCTATGTTTTTTAAACTTCGCCGGTCGCGTTGTCGGTGTTACTGTTCTCCGAATGTCTTTTTCCAAGTATATATTCCTTTCGGTTTGCCTCCTCGCTTGGTATTTTAATGTCACGTGAGATGCCGAATCACGATATCGATGGGTTTTAAATGGGCCTCCCGATCGAAAAGACCCTCGATAAAATCTGATGGACCATCAAACTTTCCTGATGGTCCATCAAACTTCCTTGATAGCCCATCAGGTTCCCTTGGTGGCCCACCAGACCTGCTTGATGGCGCCTGATGATCCATCAGACCCTCCAAATAGACCATCAAAGGGATTTCGTTGGTTCATCACGCTTCCTTGATGGCATCTGATGCACCATCAAGGGCGTCTTAATGGTCCATCAGGAGCTCCAATGGGTCCACCAGACTTCCTGATGTAACATCAAAGCGTTTCACGGTCCGCCAGAAATTCGTAATGGAAATTAACACAGTATTAGTAATCCCGCTCATACCTGCAGAATTAACTGTCCATTGTCCGACAGGCTTACTTGATGGTGCCTGATAGACCATCAAACATTTCCTGGTGGTGGCTGATGGACAATTAAAGTCTTCTGTTTGTAGCTCAGAGACCTTGAAAAAGTTTGTTGTGGCGGCTGACGGACCATCGAAACGTTTTGATGCATGTCGCTTGGTGAGACCATCAGGATATATCGATAGACCACCAGAATGAAAAAAAGGTTCATGGTGCTTCTCATGACATCTTGCGGTGGTAAAAAGAACCTGACTATATTTGGGAGGTTACAGAAGTGGCCGAGAGATGGCGCTAATCATCTCACGTCGTTGCGCGTGCCTGAATTTCATTCGGTGTGTAAAGCTGACAGCGGCGTGTCTCGATAACAGCGTGTTCAATCCGCAATAATCTGCCTAAAAATTGTCCTAGGATACTCGAATGGTAACGAAGACACCGTGTTATAAACTCAGGTATGTTTTTGCAACCATTGTTTTGTTTTAAATTGTTTTATTATCCGTTGGTGAAACAATGTGTTCATCCGCTTTGTATGCCAAGTAGATCATCTGTACAATCTAAGTGGCAAAGAATGTGCGAAAAAAAATGCATTTTGCTTGATAGGAAATTCATTTACTAGTTGCGCGTGTACTGTGAACTAAATATTCACGTGAAAAAACGTTTACAAAGCCGCGAATGCGGTAATGCGAGGCTTATTGCATTCTCGGGCCAACGAGGCTTAGTGTATTGCATGCTGTCGCACGGCGTTGTTATGCCCAGCTTGGACGATGGGGACAAAGTGTATATAGCCTCGCAACGGACACCGATGAAATTACTGCGCGTCGTGGAGTCTCGAAAGTAGTGAGTGGATTACACGCATTTTCTCGTCTGTTTTGTTTTTGCGGTTTATTAATTCAATGTTCAATTATTTGCAAATAGAAATAATAACATGCCATAACCTAAATACAAACTTTGTTTTCAGGTTTCTACGGGGATTTCGGAAAGTACCCTAACGCTTCGGATGTTCCTTTTTGAAATAATAATAGGCCCAGAATAAAGTTCACAATTGACTGTAATGGCATCTTTGTCTTCTGCTGGTAAATATATGTGATTGGAAATTCATACCGACCACCAAACCATCAGTATCCCAAAATACGACAGACCATCACACTATCAAACCATAACACCATCAAGCCATCACACCATCAAGCCATCAGACCATCAATGTCCCAAAGATACATCAGACCATCAGCCTGATGGACCATCAGGATCTTCACTGATGGTCTTTTCGATAGGGCTCCTTAGCAAGAAGCCGAAAAACCGGGGAATTACTTAGTCGTTTGCGATTCCGGGATTTCGCTTCAACTTCGTTGCAGGTGGGTGGCAACATTTTTGAAGTGTTCGTGTTGTCCTTCGCGTCAGGCATGGCAGTGATGGCACGATCGTCTTTTCTCCAACGCAGTGTAAGTGACCCGGTAAATGTCTTAGGCGTATGTACGTCGGACGTGACTTGTAAAACGGTAGAACGTAATTAATTGCTTGTTCACGCTTAGTAATTTCGCAACCTCTACGTCTCGAAGGTTTCATGCCATTTAAATGAAAAAATCTGAAATATCGTGGCAAATAACGCTAATCACGTGCGAACCTGGGGTTTGCTAATCTGTAAAATCATTAAAGAGAAGTTGACATCAAAGTAAAAGCATATTTTTAAAAAGCACCACTATCAAAAGTGAAATTAGCAGTCGTTATATTTGCAACCAAGCTAAGCAAGTTGACCGGTTATAATGAACATAATTCTGAATTGACTAGTCAGACGGATAAACATCAAAGGAAATTAACGGGAAGGTACCTCTAAAATAAGCGTTGCTCAAACATGACAGTTTCCTGGTCTCACACCTGCCATCTCTCTCTCCCCTCAAAATACCCTGTGGGTATGCCAGCATACCCACAGGATATCCTGTGTTATGCTGGCTAGCACAATTATCTTCCTCCTTTCCTATCAAGTACGCTTCCAGCAGTTCTCTTACAGTTTTGTCACCCCGTTTTTCCCACAATTGTACTATCTTCAAACTTCTTCAAACTTCGGCTGACACATGCAAGTAGCACATTGTAAAGGCAGAGGTCCTCCCGTTGTTGAGCGCATTCAGAAGGCATGTTGCGCGCACTATGGAAGAGAGTGTGGTTGTTTGTGTGGCTTCGACTGGCAGAGTTGTGGGCTGGGTGGGACAAAGGTTAGGTGCGGTAGGGTCGACTAATGATGCAGCCTGAGAAAAGTGGTAAGAGAAGAGCTCTGCTATGTCGTTAAGGTTGGAATGGGGATTGTCGTGATGTGTGATGACCGGTGCATGGAACATTTTCGTTGATGGTGAAAATATGCAAAAACGAGTTTGGGCTGGTGGGTTGCTTTTGCTTCTAGTAGCTGTACGTTATGGGAGATATGAATGAGATACTTGACTTCGGTACGTGCTTGGTGGACTTGGTTAAGATATGAGTATGCACTCTCAGAAAAAAGGGTGTATTATTACACCCTTTGTCTCATATAATACAGCCCAAAACTTAAATTCGACGTAGAGCGCCCTAGTCGAAGATACGACCCCAAATTTTACGAGGGGCATGATAGCCGTGTGGTACAGCCTATTAAAATAGCCAATGTGCGTATTACTGACTACAAAAACAATTATCGGAGTTTTCGTGGTCCTAGTGCAAAAACTCGGTGTTTCTTTTTCTATGTGGTCTTTGATACGTACTTTATATATTTAAAATGTTATATCACACCGTTATCAAGCCCCTCGTAAAATTTGGGGCCGCCTGTTCGACTATAGGGCGCTGTACGTCGAAATGAAATTTTGGGGTGTATTATATGGGACAAAAAGGTATAAGGTGATGCCCTTTTTTGAGAGTGATAAGTTTTTTTAGTTTTTTTGTGCTTTCTCGAATAGCCAGTGTTTACGTCTGATTCAGGCTGCAATCTACTTTGTCATCTATGGAAGGCTGCCGCGCCTCCTGTTGGTCCTTAAGTTGAACACATTCATCCTGAAGTGCTGAAATGTCGACCCAGAGGTCGTGGGCCTTGTCAGCCGGTGGGTGATCAAATACAATGGACCAGAAAACGAGGTGGAAGAGTTGATTGAGATGAGGGCAATCGGTTTTTTTAGAACTGCAAGAACTTCTTGGCTTCATGACTTCACTTAGGGGCTGAGCACTGGATATCGGTGAGGAGAGCACTGTGATCACATCCTGGTAGGCTGGCTTTGGCTAAGCAGCGGACGAGCTCGAGGAAGGTACTCGTTGCCGTTTCGAGAAATGTAGAATGGGGCGTCAAAAAGTTGGGTGAGGCCAGCAGTTTCTAATACGTCTAACAGCATGCGATCCAGTGCATCTGATGGGATGGGAGTGTCTGGTTCGGACCAGTTAATGTGACAGTTGAAGTCACCAAAGATGAACAGTGCAGAGAACCTGCTGGGGTCGATGCGCTGTAGGCCCCTTGGAGGAGGGCGTACGATTGTTCACGGAGGGAGGGTGGGCAATAGGTAGACACCAGAAGAAGCTTTCCATATTTTCAAAATACCTAGATGAAAATGGCTTCTAGACCCTGAGGGATGAGGTAGTCGAGACGTTGGCAGGGCAGGTATTTTGGCACGGCACGGCGGACGCCGGCCTCAGTTGAGGGGCGGTCTTGCTAGAATACAGAGAATTCCATGAGATTTATAAATTGACCATTAATTGACCATCGAAAACTGAGGCATCCAGCGATGTCTCGCACACAGCGAATATTGTATCTGCGAAAGATGACTTCAGTGCTTTTAAGTCAGGTATCTTGTTTTTAAGGGGCGAACTTTGGAAAACCAAACGTGATTGGAGTCCGTAGACTCCGATCGTGCACTTCCTTGTTGCGAGAAACTACACCAAGCGCGGAGTTGTTGTGCAAATGGTGAACGTCGCCAACGTCGTCGCTCGCCGGAGGCGGCACGGAGAACTGCTTGGTAGAGCTGGTGATGGTGGTGGGGTAGGCAGGGCTCCGTGCTCTTTAGGGGCGACGCACTAGCCACTCAGTTGATAACGAGGAGAGGCGTCTATACAAAGTGAGAGATACGTCTTCGCATTTCCAGTGGAGCCACAAATCAGAAACGTCGTACTGGAGAGTGGCAACATTGTCGAACACAGGCCGGGAACAGCGGGGGCAGGTGGGACGTGGGCCGGGGTTTGAAGGTCAGCGATTAGGCAGCGATAAGCAATAGCTGGATTGGGTGAGGTTTATGGCAAGGGTAACGAGTGAAGAACGCTCAGTCACTAGGCTTAGTGCCGGGCCGCCTCAAGAGGTAGCATCCGCGGACGGCGATGTTTGATTGTGATGCTGCTGTCAGAAAGTGGCGTTCTGGGTGCTTAAGGTTTGTTGATGACAGGTGATATTTCTTTCAAAGGGCCAATATCCCCGTTAGACAGATCAGAAGACGGAGAGTTGTGCAGGCACGCCGTCATCTAACCTAACCTCTAAACATTGCCCTGAAGACATTGACTGGCTAGATCCAACATACCGCCTACAAAACTGTCCAGGAATGTCGAGCGTTCATCTTTGGGGGAAAAGAACGGGTAGGTATAATGCACCTCAAGACACAGCTTTATTTTGATAACCACATAAGTCTATGGTTACTGTTAAAGCAACTGGTTTGTAATCCCCCTCGTTTTGTGAAGCAATGTAGCGTCTTTGTATTTTGTTTGCATAGCTTATGAATAGCTGTTTTGGAAATTTCTTTACCGCGACTTTACTTCTACCTGTTTAGACTATGTTTATTGATCTTCTCTTTATCATTTTTATGCACGTAGCTTGAAGGCTAAAATCTAAACTGTTTGTACTAATGTATCTGTTCGTTAATACCCGTCCACAACCCCGTCAGTGCATGTGCTGATTGTAACATTTTCGTATCAATTGTAGTATATAGAGCGAAAATAAACATTTGCCTCTTTGAAAAAACTCTTGCGTAAATAAATTACCTGTGATTGTCGTTCAGTGTTGTGCACGTCACAATGAAGTAAAGGCGTAACGCAAGCGAACGCGAGAAGCCAGTAAACAAAATGCCATGGGGCCGCCATCTTGAAAAACTGAACAATAAAAAGGAACCGCCAAAAGGTGGACCATCCGCGGTGAGAGAGGCGCTTTTGCGAGTTTAAATAATTGTTTTGAGGAACTTTCGCTCTTATTTTAATTATTTGACTGTCAATATAATTTTGATCGTGTGAATAATATATTTCGAGTTCATTTCTACTATGTACTTTTATTCACACATGGTCCTCGATCACGTCGTTTTCGGTTACCCCAGGCTTATTCTACAGTGGGCAAACTGTGCATGATAAACTGGTTGGCACTCGCGCTCGTTCGTGGGAGAAGTGGTCCTACCGTGGGACGATGGGCAACGGCTGCCTCTGTCGGCGCGCCAGCGATCCAGTTGAGCTCGTGTAAAGGCGCTGTTCGTGCGAATGAAATTTGTGCATTCCGGCGGCGACTTTCATCAGCAAGTTCTTCGGGAGTCTGGGTGGTGTGGGGCTACTGATATCTGAGTGGCGCACACGGATGACCCTCATCATCAGGAGTCGTGAGTCAGAGAACGCAGCCACGCTGGAGGTCGGGCAGAGTGTGTCATCCTGGGCCGAAGCCGCCAGGCAATCCGCCTCCTGATTCCCTCCAAGCCGCAGTGGGCCGGCAAACATTGAAAGGCCTGTCTCCATTCTTGGTGCTGCAACATGATCGCCACGTTCGCCACCTCTCCCGTGAGCGGTGGTGCACGGTCCAAGTTTGCGAGCTGGGTCAGTGCCGCCTTCGAGTCGCTCAGGATTACCAGGCTGTCAGGCTCACTCTCCGCTTCAGCCAAGGACAGTGCCCGGCGAAACGCCGCCAGCTCGGCCGTTGCCGAGTATGCAAAGGAGAGGCGCTCCACTGCTCGTGCACCAAAGTCTGTCGACACTGCTGCGGCTGTTGCTGTACGTGCGTCGTGGTGGACAGACTCGTCCTTGTAGCAGCGCGCTCATCCCTTGAAGCGCTGTCTGTGTTTTGTTCCTCGAGGAAGGCGTTGAGTTCCACTCTGAGGCGGTGTACCTGCTCGGTTTTATTTATTAGTTGAACTACTGTACGTCTAATGAATTTACCCAGCGGCATTTGTGATTACCTTGAAATGTATTTTGTTTGTGACAAACAACTCGGTTTCCCCTATTTGGTCTGATCACTTTATATACATTTTGCTCTCTGGCGGCTTTCTGGAAAGCTACATTTCCAAGGTGTGGTGGCTAAGGGGTTAGTAGGCTGAAGGGTAAAGTCTGAAATCTGAACTGCTGACGTCTAAAGGGCCAAAGTCTGAAGTGTTAAAGTCTGAAGTCTTGAAGGTCTAGTAGGGTCCTATCACACATCAGGGCTGAAAGGTCTGAAAAGACTTTTTTCAATAGGGTGCACTCGATGAACGAATTAGAACGCCGGCGTTGCGCGTTCATATGTTTCTTGATGAAACATTTTAGCTGACCACCACCGCAACCTTAAATTGTCACATAAAAGTTTGCAATATTTTTCCTGCCTCAAAGTGCAGGTATTTTTAGTTACACAAGATGCTGCTTGCCTGCCTGTTGTTAATTTTGCCTACAAACAACTATTTTTGTATCACTTCTGCTTTGCCGTTATTACCTGGGCTGGGTTTTTCTACAAAGAAATGTTACTACGCTAAAAGGCCATTATTAGCCTTATATGGTGACCTAAAATAACTGAAAAGTAAACAGGTGATTATCAAATAAATAAATAAATAAACTCTCAAAGAAAGCTAAGTAAAAGCTGAACTTACATAACCGAAATTAACGGCAATCGAAACCGAAATTAATTTAACGCCTCTTCCGACTACTACGTGTCGTACGTGTCCTTTTACTATCTGGACCGCTTGAGCCTATGGAAGCGTTAATTTTTTACGTTAACTATATTACTCTGTGCGCATGGCACGGAAAGCTCGCGCGTCGAGAATCAGGTGAACGGCGAGAGGTGATAGTTTCAGGAGAAAAACAATAACAACACTGTATCGAAACGCCACCACACGCATTGCGATTTCATCGCCATCTGTTGGTTCGAAATCCCGCTAACCAAGAGTGATGTTGCACCTTTATGCGCGCGCCACATTATAAAAGAAGTGTGCAGCCATTACGTCCTTTGTCACATATTTACGAGAGCCCAAAACTTCCATTCGACGTAGAGCGCACTTATAACGAAGCGACGGCCCCAGCGATTTATGAGAGGCTTGATGCCCGTGGGAAATATATAACATATAAAACAGCTAAAATACGTATCAAAGACAAAAAGAAAAGAAAAAAACGCAGAGGTTTTATGGTACAATCTTTAAA
>JAZHYW010017665.1:0-65946 GCA_037355805.1 Ixodes ricinus | reverse complement strand
CTCAAGCACTGTTTTCTTTCTGATACTAAAATCTAATAAATGCAGCAATTTTACCACATTTGGACACTTTAGAAATCAATAAAGCATGCAAATGAATTGTTCATAACGTTTGACAGTTCATAATTTATTTAAATCGAATAAAAAGATTTACAAAAATTGTGCAACCAGGGGGGCCTAGGCAGACTCGGCGGCACGCTCGGTAGTGGACAGGGCAGAGGGCTGGGTGAAGAGCTCGGCAAAGGGCTGGGCAAAGGGATTCCACGCAGGGGCCTGGCCACAGGATTCTGAAAGAGACAGAAGCGGGGGTTCGGATTCAGGTGGAGGGTTTCAGAGGCTCTCAGTTCTCTCTTACGCTTGTCAATAATTAATATCAAAATAAAACATAACTTCATTATTATTCGCCGCCCTTTAATTAACCATTCGATTAATCGGCTCAGTTGCTCTGCAAGTATAAAATCTCGGAAAGGCCTACCGACTTTTTATGTTTACTTTTCCATATTATAAACTTTCTTTTCCAGTGAATTATTTTTCGTTATTTTGTATGTAAAAAACTTAGTACTGCCTTCTAAAATAAATAGATGCGCAGGTAAGACACCGGGGCCGGCTTGCTGGAATCTGTGTCTCAGCTTAGACTGGGTGAAGGAAAGCACTGTAAAGAATGGGACGCGCGAGCGTCTTGAGTCGAGGTTTGAGTCCCGTTCAGCTCGTACGCTGGCTTTGACAGTGCTTTCTTTCCCCCGTCTCAGCTGAGACGCTGTTTCTAGAAAGACGGCCCAGGCGTCTACTATTGTTTTGTTCGTCCGACTTGTCCTTACTCAGAGCTCGATCGATCTAGATTAAAATATTTATAGTGGTTTAAAAAATTAATCAAATAGTACGAAGGTTATTTCATAAATTGCTTAACTCTACTCTTGCAACATCATGGCGTCCCTCAACCTTTCATCTAGCTTTAGAGTCTTAAGAATTACAATCTCGCCATTTAAGTTCACACCAATATTTCTACGTTGATTTGAAAAAAAAAAAACGTTTTTAAGATTTACGGTATTTGCGGAACGGAAATATGTAGTTATTGTTGTACCCATATTGCCTCCATAATATTTACAATTTATAAATGCAACCGCTGGCCTCCCTCTTCAGCTCACCAGTGTCAAACGCACTACTAAATTAACAATTCAATAAATACCCCGGTATACGTAACAACATGACAGTTGAACAGAACTTGATGCTTGAATCAATGAAGAGTTTAAAATAAATCGCGCAGATAAAATAGCTTGTCGTGTAGAGACAATTACTGGCAATTACACTCGCAGAGCGCGGTGACATAACTGACACTCCACTCGCACCCAACAAGCCAAACCTTGGCAAATAAGGACTACACAACGCTCTGTGGTATTCGGCTTGGAAATACCGGGAGGACTTTTTACTACAGCACACATCTACCGCTAAGAAGACAGCCATATTTTAACAAAAAATAAATAAATAAAAATGACTTCGAACACAAAAATAACCAATCAGAACGTCTCTCACGGTCTATTAGAATAAAAAAGCACTTGCAAATAGCGCTGTACAGGGCCTTTCGGGCCGATCGCTCTGGATTACACGTTGAACTCGTCGGAGATTCCTGGCACAGAGTTCGACACGGTTCAAACTCATCGGATAGGGACAAAACGTACATTGCGTAGCAAGAATACCTATCTCCAATGGTCAGGAGAAGTTCTCCTTGTCACTCACATGGAAGAGAAGGCGGTCCGTTGTGTCTTCGGTCCGTCGAAGCTATGACTGTCGTTTCAGCGTCACCGTCTGAGCGCAGCCAAAGGCTGAGGGACGGTTCGCAACTCCGAGAAGAGCATTCCTACGCACCACAAAGTAGTCCGCAAAAGTCAAATATTATATCTTTTACAAGTAACTGTGTTGTGCGTAAACGCTGCACAATATTCCAGATGTGTACTGCTGAGAATGATTTGCAACGAAAGGAATGAACTATCGGAAGTTTATGCTTTTATTAATATATGTCAATGCATATGGTTTGGTGAAAACACATGCATCCGCTGGGAACACTGCTGCAGCGCTCGCTCGGTTTTTCTGTGTGATTTTGTTCCCGTAACGGCCGAATCATGTGCTTCGCTGCATTTCCTCACCGAGTCGTTTCAAAACGTCCTTTCGCAAAGTCACGTTTGGGCGTGAGGCGCGAAAGGTCGTGATGAATGTCTACTTTCAAATTCGGCAGAAGACTCCGGCCGCGTCGTACCGCAAATGCGTTGTAAACAAGAAAAAGCGTCCGGGCCACTACAATTCAGATACGCGGCGAAATCAGGGCACCCTTCACGTGCCGATCACGTTGAACGCCGAGAAGCTTGTGGAAAGGCCATGCGCCTCAAGTCCCGAGTATATCCAGACAATACAACGAAACATCAACGGTCGGGTCATCGGGCACCTTGCAATGTGACTTACATCTCGATGACGAAATGCCGATACAGGATCGAAAGCTCTGACGAGACATCCAGCGGCCAGCCTACGTACTTGACATCCTCTATGACTAAATTTCAGAACGTAAGGGCACGTTCTAAACCTGTAGCAGACGATACCGTTGATACACCCGTAGCAGACGAAATACTCGGCGAGCGCTGGCGGCGCTGACGACCAGCGGCAAAGCGGAGTGATGACAGAAGTGCAGGTGAGATCGCGTTACCTATTCCGGCGTGTGATTGGCTCCGGCCACTCGTAGCTTGGCTGCGCTCGGACGGCAGTCTGAAACGAAGTCTAGTAGTCACATGTATGCCCACAACAAAGGAAGATCACCGGTGTGTAGGCGCAGCCGAAAGAATATCCATGGTCTTGGCATATCCGCATGTTGAAGATCGCACTTGGCACTAAGACGAAATGCGCTGCTGGTGATCAAACTCTAGAATTAGATTTACCACATTTACCACAGAAGCGAAATCTACAGCAGGCCCGCAGGCCGCATCACACGCGAAACTATGTCCGGTCTTCGCAGGCATTCCGGGTTTGTAAACGGCTAATGCGTCATCCGTCAAACCACGTGATCACGCTTCTGCCGTTACCCGCGCACAGAGAGCGGATTCAAGCGATAAAAAGTATACGGCTCATTGGTCCGGCGAGTACGCACCGCCTACCACGCCTTCAGCTTAGGGAGAGGGAGAAAATGAGAGAAGGAGTAGAAAGAAAGCAGCCCAGAACGGGGGGTGCGCTTACAAAGGCTAATCTTCAGGCCCATCTCAACAATGAACCCAACCAGAGGATTAGTCACTTGTACCCAAGGTTGATAGTGCAGTGGATGTTATGCGTGGCCTTGGGCTTTTAGTCAGGTTCCGTGCTCTGCCTTATCACGAGCTTCGAGACTGTAGTCACGTGACCCTAACCGGAGACAGAATTGGCCTAAAACACGCATAGCGTCTACCCTGCTGCCAATACCGATTGAACAGGACAGCTCTCTGAAGGCCAGATTTTGAATTTCTAAAGCAGCTGTCCAGCCCAAAAGTGATTCTAAACGGGGCAAGTTTGAAGACAATGTTTTACGTCGTATAACTCACATTAAAATTTAGAATGAAGAACTAAGCGCGACTATTTTTTGCGCACGATGTCCAAACAATAATAATAAATATATATATATATATATATATATATATATATATATATATATCTTTTTATCAATAAATTTCAAATTATTTGTACACTGTTAGGTTCGCGTTTTTAAACTTCAAATTTTTTTTACGAAAGAGTTACACATAAAAGACACCACGGACAGCACATCGTTCGACTTTCAACACACGATGAATCGGTTGCGATGCTGCGCGAACAATTTCGGAAAGATGCTGCGTAGGATACGCCGGGCGCAATGGCTTCGCAACCGTTCGAAGGGCAAAGGATTCGCGACGACAAAGTAGCGTCTTCCAACTTCAGTAAGCTAACGGGGCTCGAGAGTACCACGCTAACATTTCCGCAGAGCGAACGCGGCCGGCCAGATGGAGGCGCAGTATGCTCTCGCGTCGCGATTGCTACGTCGTTGTTCTGCCTACACTGATGACATGTGCACTGGCAGTCGAAGCAGCTCTCTCGAGACTTCATTCGAGTCCAATAGACGACTTTCTAGCGCGATAGACTCTCGTAAAACTGAGAGTAGAAGTCACTTCGGTTGGCGGCGTAAGCGGCGGCTTTATGTTTGTCGACACCTGCGTCGACAATGACAAATATGCACAGAAACATTAAATATAAAAAATAGAGCACGCAGAAAGAAATACAAACATGGCAGGGGCACGGACAAAGTAGAAGACGTTAACGCTACGTAATGCATATACATACAAAATACACTAGAAAAGACAAAAATAATTAAATCTAAAAAACGGAATTAAGTTTTCAACGCCGAGGTAAGGCAATGCGAAAGAAGAGCAGCCGGCAAAAAAACTGCAATAGTCCTATAGGCAGCTAAGGACGTATTTGTGATCGCGGTTATAAAGCACCGGCGACGTACGCCCCATGAAGTTGGCGAAATAAAAGTCTCGCCCCGAGCGAGCGCGTGAATGACTCTTTTCCACTTTCCTACCTCTGCAATGCAAAAAAAAAAAGGGTCGCGGGTTTATAGCCTAGGCGACACAAATATCGATAAGCCATTGGCTATGGCAGTGCAATATTGACCAGCCTATACCATGATATCACCAATATTGGAAAACTCTTGGCTTTGACAGTTTAATATTCACCAGCTTAAGCCAGCATATATTCAATATCGGAAAGCCATTGGCTCTGACAGTCCAATATTGTACAGGTTATGCCGGCGATATCCAATATTGGAGAGCTATTGGCTTTGACAGTCCAATATTGGACAGCTTATGCCGGCGTATAGCCAATATCAGAAAGCCAGTGACTCCGACAGTCCAATATTGGACAGCTTATGCCGGCGTATATCCAATATTGGAAAGCTATTGGCTTTGACAGTCCAATGTTGACCAGCCTATGCCAACGTATTACCAATATTGGAAAACCATTGGCTTTGATAGTCCATTATTGTCCAATGTGATTCCAATATTGGAAAACATATGGCTCATTGGGCCATTGTTGGGCCATTCTTTGCCACATCAAATCCAATGTTGGCCCAATACGGTGTGCTCCTGGGAAATGTCGTGGTCATCTGCTGGTTCCGAAAGGGCGGGACCTTCATATAGGCAAATGAAGGCCCCGAATCAATAAGACGTCTGCCGATTTCTATACATTCAAAATTTACGACGCCTGCTGGTCTGTTAAGAAGTGTTGCTTTCTCTTTTGAACTGCTCCAATGTAGCTTACCGCCTATAATAAAATTTAAATGATCAATAAATATACCAGGGTGGAATTACTGTATTTTATTTTTATGTGGGAGCGTTGAAAAAAGGCAAAAATATTTCCAAGTTTGTGAAGACGCGCAATTCGGAAGTCCGTTTCAAGCCGTAAAAACACGTTTTTGTACGATATTGATGCTTGAAATATAGAACATACAAACAAAATATACACTTTCTCGACTTGCTTTTCGAATAGACAACTATCATATCTACATTTTAACAAAAAAAAAGGGTTTTTTGAGAAAATCGATCTTAAAATTGGTACTTTTTGTTTTTCGCATAACATTAACGTAAACGTGCCGCAAAGGATATTTAATACAGCTAAATCATTTTATAATATCTATAAAGAGCGTGTTTTGGGCTCTCCATAGACATAAAAATATTGGTGTAACTTAAGTAGATCGCCAGTATTTAATTGTCAAATTTCGTAAACAATTGACCAAGGGGGCGTATTTGACATTTTTTTTATAGAAACAAATCAAAACGCCTAAAATTATTTCATGGTATTAGAGCGTTTTACCTGTGCCCATAGAGTGCTTGAAAAAAGTTAATATGATGGGGACTGAAAATCCTCGACGGGAGATCGAGCGAAACATCCGACCCACGACGGATGTGAAAAACACTGCTTTCCGCCGCGGCCTCTTTTTAAAATTCGTAAGTCGAGAACAAAACATCCGACGGACTTGCGGTTTATGGCTCCTGCGTTTTTAGAGACGACGCCATAACATATATTTTTTTTTCAGCGAAATTAAAAAGTCGATCTTTTTTTCTGCACGATTTGAGATGAAACCACCCAATATATATATATATATATATATATATATATATATATTCTGGTATTCTCGCTCACCGCTTGTCCGGAGAAAGGAAATGCAGTTCCCAGGATCGACACAGGAGAACGAGACAGCGTTGAAGTCAACACTTTGACGAAGCGCGAGATAATCTCGATGTCATCCTACTTGCTGTCGGCTCTGTCGAAGACTGCTCGGTGTTACTTATTTTCTCAGCCTTAGTCTTGAGCGTGCTCCCCGAGATGGCACAGCAGAACAACGAGTGCACCTCCCTCGGGGACAATGGGATGTTTTCCTGCATGACTGGTGTCGGGATATCATCATCATCGCCACCGCCGTCATCATCATCGCCACCGCCGCCGGGTGACCCTGGACTCTGCCCGCCGCTTCCGCGCGCGGACCCTCTCTCCACCAGATCGCGACCAGACACGGCACGACTCACACCTACCTGTATTGCTATGCTACAATAAACCTACGCAGTTCGATTAGTCTTATCTCGACCACGACATGGTGGCAGCGGTGCTAGCGTAGCAATTCAGCGGCTACAGTTCCCCACTCATCCAAATTGATGCCATGGCCCAGTCTGAGCAGCAACCAGAAGCAACGGCTCCAACGCCAGCCTTCAACCCATTTGTCGTCGCTCTCCCAGAGAAGCTCGACTTCCGCCGCCCAGACGACTGGCAGCCCTGGATCACGCGATGGGATCGCTACCGAGTCATCTCAGGACTCAGCAAGCAAGACAGCGCTGCTCAGGTAAATACTCTCCTGTACGCCATGGGACGCGAGGCGGAGGACGTTTTGGCCTCTCTCAAGCTCAGTGACGAACAAAAGCTCGACTACGACTGCGTGAAGAATGCCTTCGAAAAGCATTTTATTCCACGGCGAAACATCATATACGAACGCGCTACGTTCAACCGCCGAAAGCAAGAAAGTCACGAGACAGTCGAAAGTTTCGTTACCGACCTCTTCAAGCTGGCAGAGAGATGCCAATATGGCGCCTTGAAAGACGAGCTCATCCGGGACCGACTCGTGGTAGGCCTCCTCGATACGGCTCTCAGCGAGAAGCTGCAACTCGACTCCGCGCTTACCCTCGAGACCGCGGTGGCTGCCGCGCGAAACTCCGAAGCAGTCAAGCAACAACACAAAGAAATGCGAGGTACGCAAGGTCAACACGGCGCCGCCGTCGACGAACTGAGCTCCGCACGCAGAAAGAAAAACTGGAGCAAGAAAACAACGCCGACGGCTCGTCCAAAAAACGGCAACGAAGGTGTCCGCCAGCCATGCAGATGGTGTGGCAGTGCTTCGGTTCACACCAAGACGACCTGTCCGGCATCCGGTCAATTATGCAGATCGTGTGGAAAACAAGGCCACTACGCTTCCGTTTGCCTGTCTTCGAAACATCACGAGAGACCAGGTACTTCCACAGCAGCTCGCCCAGCTCGCCGCACAGCAGAAGTGGAAGAGGTGTACCTCGGCGAACTTAAAGACACTTCAGCTCATGACGCTTGGAGAATCACCCCGTCAGTGAACGGCATCTCGATCACGTTCAAGGTCGATACGGGCGCCGACGTCACTGCCATCGCGCCGCGCGACTACAATCGCGAAGTGATGGGCCCTCTGCGAAAGCCAGAAAGAGCACTTCTCGGTCCTGGTCATCAGAAGCTTTCGACCGCTGGACACTTCCAAGCTTCTATGGAATGGGGCGGTCAACAAGTTCAAGAGGATGTTTTCGTAGTTGAAGGTCTACAGGAAGCTCTCCTCGGAAGGCCCGCCATCCGATCTCTCGGAGTTCTCCCACAGCTCCTCAACGTCAGTGGTGAGACAAGCCGCACAGAGGACGTCTCCGAACTACTTGCCAAGTACCCTCAGCTGACTTCAGGGCTTGGACAGATGAACGCCGAGTACAAGGTGGTTCTTCGACCAGACGCGAAGCCCTTTGCTCTTACGTTCCCAAGAAGGGTGCCACTGGCGATGCTACCACCTGTGAAGAATGAGCTTTCCAAGATGCTAAAGCTCCAAGTTATAGAGCGCGTCACCGAGGCCACAGAGTGGTGCGCTCCGATGGTCGTCGCGGAAAAAGCAAATGGCGAACTGCGCATTTGCGTAGACTACACCGAGCTCAACAAGTACCTCGTCCGAGAGCGGGTAATCATGCCCACCGTAGACGAATGTCTGGCGAAGCTCTCCGGTGGCACAGTCTTCAGCAAACTCGACGCTCGAGCTGGATACTGGCAAGCACCTCTGGCAGAGGAATCGCAGAAATACACGACATTTCTGACGCCTTTCGGACGCTTCAAGTTTCTTCGCCTTCCCTTCGGAATCTCGACCGCACCAGAGTTTTTTCAGCGCGAAATGCTGAGAGTCCTTGAGGGAGTGGAAGGCCCAGCTTGCCTGCAAGACGATATAATCGTCTGGGGGAAAACACGGGCTGAGCACGACGCGAACCTAGTTAAAGTCTTCGAACGACTCAGCAAAGCCGGCATAACACTCAACATCGACAAGTGCGCCTTCCTACAGCAGACGGTCAAGTTTCTAGGCCACATCGTTTCCGGCGAAGGTGTGAAGCCTGATCCTGAAAAAGTCGATGCGATCACACAGATCACACCACCATCAGATGTGAAAGAACTGAGATCGTTCTTGGGGATGGCAAACCACCTTGCCAAGTTTTTGCCACACCTGGCACACACAACGAAGCCAATGCGGGATCTCCTCTGCGCCGACGCTGCGTGGCTCTGGGGACCCGACCAGCAGCGAAGCTTTGAAGCAGTGAAAGAAGCTCTAGCCAAAGCGCCAGTTCTGACGCACTACAATCCGAAGGAGCCTCTCATCGTCTCAGCGGACGCATCATCTTACGGAATTGGTGCGGTCTTGCTACAAGAGACCGACGGCAAGCGGCTGCCCATCGCCTATGCATCGCGCTCTCTCACTGAGACGGAGCAACGCTACGCTCAAATCGAGAAAGAAGCGCTCGCGATCACATGGGCATGTGATCACTTCCGCATGTACATCTTAGGACTGCAGTTTCACATTGAGACAGACCACAAACCGCTGGTTCCCCTCATGACAACAAAGCAACTCGACGAGCTGAGCCCACGACTGCAGCGATTCCGAATGCGCCTGTTCCAGTACGACTACACCATAGGTCACGTTCCGGGAAAAGCGATGTACACAGCCGACGTGCTCTCACGCAAGCCGTTACCCGACACAGCCTCTCGTACAAAGGAACTCAACACCAGAGAGTACGAGCTCCTCACGCTGGAACAGCTTCCAGCCTCCCAAGAAATGCTCGATCGCATCAAGAACGAGCTACAGACAGACCCGGTAACGAAGAGGGTATTCGAGTACACCCTCCGGACATGGCCGGATAAAATGACGCTTCCTCAAGGAGTCCGCCAGTTCTACGAAGTCGCCGGCGAACTAGCCATACTAGACGGACTGTTGTTCAAGGGCAATCGGCTCGTCATACCGGAAGCCCTACGCTTCGAAATCCTGGAGAAGCTTCACACAGGTCACCAGGGTGTGTCCAAATGCCGCGCCAGAGCACGAGAATCAGTCTGGTGGCCAGGCATTGGGCTCCACATCGACAGCTTCGTCCGAAAGTGCCCTGTTTGTCAAGAACAACGGAAACCAGGTCAACCTCCGTTTTTGGCGACTCCACTGCCAAACTACCCATGGGAAGTCGTCGGCATGAACCTTTTCGTCCACGAAGGCAGTGACTACTTGATTGCTGTCGATTACTATTCAAGGTTCTTCGAGCTGGAACCTCTCGAGGCGGACGACGACCAGGGACATCATCGCCGTCCTCGACCCAATGTTTGCACGATATGGAGCGCCGAAAATTCTCCGAACAGACAACGGACCGCAATTCGCCTCACGCGAATTCGCAGTGTTTCTGAAGGAATGGAGTGTGACCCAATCAACGTCAAGCCCGTACTACCCACAGAGCAACGGGGAGGCCGAGAGGACAGTCCAAACGGCTAAGCAACTCCTTGGGAAATCGACAGACATCCACAAGGCACTGCTGGCCCAGCGTGCGACCCCGGGAATCGAAGGTTACGCGCCAGCGGAGTTATTCATGGGACGAAGACTGCGCACAAACGTGCCAGTAAAACCAGAATCTCTCCAACCTCGCTGGGACACCACTGACTTTCGCTCCAGAAATGCCTTATACAAGGAGAAGATGCGCCAACACTATGACGAGCGCCGCAGAACACGTGAGCTCGACACCATTCCACCTGGAACTGCAGTCAGAATTCTGACGGGAGCAGCGTCTTACGGCCACATTCTAGGGCCAGCGCCTCAACCCCGTTCCTACATGGTGCAGACGACGACCGGCACTACACGGCGAACAAGAGGACACCTGCAACCGGCCGTGGCACCTACCGTCACAAAGAGTAGACGTATGAGTCGTCCACCTGACCGCTTTGGGGAAGTGTGAGTGTTGTTCTCTTCCAAAGTGGGGGAGGTGTCGGGATATCATCATCATCGCCACCGCCGTCATCATCACTGCCACCGCCGCCGGGTGACCCTGGACTCTGCCCGCCGCTTCCGCGCGCGGACCCTCTCTCCACCAGATCGCGACCAGACACGGCACGACTCACACCTACCTGTATTGCTATGCTACAATAAACCTACGCAGTTCAGATTAGTCTTATCTCGACCACGACAACTGGTATGAAGTTCTTGGTCTTGCACGAAATACTCGGTGAGTGCCTTAGGCGAGAGATAAGAGCTACCATGAGCAAGCCGTTGTCGACCTTCGGGGCACACAATTTACCAACTGTCCGACGCGCCACAGAGATCGATGAGTACAGCACAGACCCGTACCCATGTGGATGGCCACTTGGATAACGCGTGCACCGTGTTTTCATGCGTGCCTCTCTGTGATTTATGAATGGTGATATCACTTGCCTGCGCAACGGGTAGCTGGCATCTTCTCTCCTCCTCCCTCCTCCTTTCCCTCTTTCCTACTCCTCCTGCCCTCCTCCCTTCTCCTCCTCCCCTCTCCTCTTTCCTCCTCCTCCTCTTCTTATCCCCTCCTCTCTATCTTCCTCCCCCTCCTCCCCACCTCGTCCTCCCTACTCCTCCTCCCCCTCCACCCTCCTCCTCCTCCTAAATAATATGAGAACCGTCCCATAATGCAACGCGCGGGTCACAAGTGAGGCCCGATCCTTGTATCATAAGACGATTTCTATATTGCAACGCGCGGGACCCTCTTGACGTCATTCGTTACCCTCGTGACGTCAAGTTTGACGTCAATATGGGAAACTTTCCATAATGCAACACGCGGGTCACGACGCGGGTAACGAGTGAGACCCGCGCGTTGCATCATGGGACGTTTCCCATAATGCACCTGCGCGCTTACGCCGACGGCGACGCCCGCGCTGCCCAAGGCAGAAACGGGCGCCTAAGAGCTGCGCTCTAAAAAATAAATATCCATTTGTCATAATAAAAATTAAATACAAATATATTCCAATATCTTCTCCAATTTGCGGTTAGAAGTAGAGCATTGTGCAGGCTCGAGCCATCCCGACGACCCGGGCGGGGCCGGGTAGCAAGCATAGGGGTCCGGCCCGGAGACGTGCGCAGGGCCAGATCAGGTAGGCGTATTATCGGCGAGGTTCAGGCCGGGTAAAACGAGTTTCACACGACCCTGCGAAAGTAGCGCCAAGCTCCCAGTATGATCATCATTTTCCTTCATGGAATAAGGAGTTTCTCTTGACGTCTACATTCTTGGTGAGCCAATATAAATTCGCTGGTGCCTTGTAGCTTTCGAGATACGTTACTGGAATACCGAGATTCTGTTATCTACAGACCACCAAGGCGAAACAAGCGCAAATCTTTCAACCTCCACATCATGTGGCGTCGGTGCTTGAGGCATTCAAAATATTTTTAAGCTGCAGCTCTTAGGTGCCCGTTCCAGGTTTCGAGGCGTCGGCGTGGGCGTCGCCGTAACCGCCTTGCTAAATTTAGCGGGAAATTTAATTGGTGTTAAGCACGAGACCTCACTTTTTCCACTAAATTTTGCTTGGAAAATGACATCACATTACTTTGTGTGACGTCCCCCATGAATAAATTCAGTTTCTCCGCTCGATTTAGCAGGAAAAACGGTCGTCACGTGACCTCAACTCCTGTTCAGTTTTCCCGCAAAATTTAGCGGCGAAAACGACGCCACATGACTTCGTGTCACGTCATTTATGAAGAAATTCAGTTTCTCAGCTTGATTTAGAGGAAAAACTGACTTCACGTGACCTCGACAACAAACGATATTGTGCTGAGGAGGAGAAGGGGCATACCCTCCCCATTCGTACCCTCCTCCTCCTCCGCCCTCAAGGGCTGTGCTCTAATTTCGCGTTACAGATATTTCTAAACGTCTTTCATTTTTCTGGATTTAAATACGCAAGAACAACAGTACCATTCTAGGAGATCTATGTAGATAAGCATGATTGATGAGTGGATGGCATGCGTAGCGCCAAAGACGCCTGTAGCGGCGAAGAAATTTTGCGATTGCCATCGGCAACTGAGACCGATCAGCCAATAACATAGCGAGGTTTGAAAGCATGTATGTTGGTATATGTTTTTTTACCGTCTAGCACTCAGTTAAGATAGTGGCACAACTTTCCCAGGATCCAGTCAGCCACATTCACCAGTCGTGACCAACTAGTGCCGTTCTAAGGTCAAAAGCATGTCCAACTGGTCGCGAACTAATCGAAGAATCGGCAACTAAGGAGCGATTTGGAGCGACTAGAACCTGCGGTATTCACGAGCGCGAAGCAAGCGGGTGCGTATCTACTCAAGAGTAACAAGCGGAAGTGACATAAATAGATAGGTGACGCACCGCCCGTATTTAGACGCCACTGCGTGAATTGGCACTTTATCACGTAAAGGCTACTGTTTAAATATGCATTAGCTAAAATACAAAGGTTATAGCGAGAAGTTAATTTTCCTTAAAACAGTTTTTCAGGAAAAAAAACTTAACTCATGTGAGAAGTTGACTGACGTAGAAGTTTGGGCTAGTTGGTATTTCATGATTAAAAATTCAAACAGCGCAAGGACGCTAACAGGAATAAACTTCAGTTGTAAGTCAGCGCCTTGTTCGTCTACCGTCTTGTTCTTGTCCGCGTCCCTGCGCTGTTTTAATTTTTAACCACGTGCGAAAACACAAAAGGCGCGTTGCTAGTGACATACACAGATATTGAAGCGCCCGTAAAACCGGGTCCTCGTCGTCCAGCGCCTTGCCGATATTACTTTCGCAGTATATGTGACCTCTGACCATGTCGATTCGCACCACATCTGCTGCTCCAGTTCTTTCTGCGGGTCTCTCCCAAGGATGCGAGGCAGTAAGTGCTTCGTTAGCGCTGGTGGTCAGCTGTGATGGGAGTCGCCCATTGCGCCTAGCTGCTGGTCTACGGCTGAACACCGGCTGAACTAGCCGTACCCCACGACTAAGATTTTTAAGTCGCATTCTAAGTCGCTCTGCGCTGCCTAAGCCCTGACACGGTCGGCGAATACCGACAGCCGTATTCACCAGACGTAAGTATAGCGCCCAACTAAATGGTTGTTCTGATTTAAGATCACACTTTACGTGCAATGTGGTGATAAAATTGGAGAACATGTTGTGTACACACCTGAAGATTCAAGGTCATCCGCTGCAGAGTCATTAATGTTGTTCAGAAATGCCGGCACCATCTGAATGTAGTCTCCCCTCTCTCCACAGCCTCGCCTGTGTCGAGTGAACGGAAGACTCCCACCGCCTCCACTCGAAGCCTTCACGCGAATGTCAGCTCTGTGGAAGAGGTTATCCCCGGTCACTTCTTTCCATCCCATGTCAGGCCAAGTCTCGGGTACGGCAATGGTGACGTGTTTGAAGAAGACCATTCCGAACGACGCATGAAATAGGAACTCGGACGCCATGATGAGTAGCCGCTTGAAAAATTGTGGAAACAGGGATACTCGTTAAATGAAGCAAAGTGTCTAGAGTCACATAGTAACGAATAATGCGTCAGAATTTCTTCCCACTCCCTCATTGCCGCCAGTCAGCGTGCTTTCGAATGCGCGAACAGCACGCTACCGAGGCCAACGCCGCCATGTCTTTGGTTATCTGTAAATATGTCTGGTCCGAAAGAAGCACGAGCCGGGCAGGGCCCATAAAATAACAACTTTCTCCGAAAAGTACCAGTCTTTGAGTGTTCTCCCCCCGCACGCCTTGCAGTCGAACAAAAAGGATGAAAAATGTAGCAACTGATCGTTCTTCTCCATTCTACTGACGCGCCCCAAGCTGAGACGAGAAGACGGAAGGAGCGACTTGTTTTTCTTCGTCTTTAGCAAAGAAGGTAGAATGCGTGCAGAGGGCATGACGTCCTTTCTGAAGCCTAGTCACAAAAAACGTAAACGAGGAGGATGTAAATAACAAGATTTGCCTAACACCGAGATTCCTAACGCGGGTCTAGTGTAAGCAGACTTGGGAAGTAATCCGCTACAAGTAACCGATTTACTTGTAAACTGGTACTTTTTCAAGTAATTTTGTAATTTCCACGTTACTTTTTTTAAAGTAATATGTAATGCGATTTCGCTACAGAATATTGGTAATGGATTACTTTAATTACTCGTTACTTTTTTAATGTGAGCATAATCCAGTAACTGGAGCAATACGAGCAGAACATTCAGCAGCATAGAGAGCAAGTTCAACGAAATAGAAAACATCAGCAAGGGAAGAATAGCCGAAAACAAAACAAGATTTTGCATGACCGCCCAAGTAGCACATATCTGGCCGATCATTGGCCAATGGCTGGCAATGGTTTTTGGCCAGTGGCCAGACAGTGGCCAGACATTGGCCGATGACTGGCCTTACTCTGGCCATTGGCCACTGGCCACTGGTTATCAGCCATCGGCTATGCATTGGCCGATGAATGGCCACACTTTGGCCGTTGAACAAAGCACCAACGCCAGCCATTTGGCCAATGCTTTGCCAAAGTCCGTGTTGCTTGGGCGGCCACTAGAACCACTAGAAGGACGGGCAAGGCATGTACAAATATTCGAAAGAAAAATATCAAGTAAGACAACGCCGAGTAGGCTCTCAGTCGCCTTCCATCCTGTTTTTCTTCTCCCGGATTAGGAGGAAGCTGTCCGTGTTTATTTATTTTTGTCTTTTACACCGTTTCACCCTTTCCTGACTTCTTAGACGTTTCCTGCCACCTGCACAAACATCAAACGCGGATCCGTACCCCTCGATTCGCGGGATCACAACTCGCGTAACAGGCGATGTAGCCGCGCCGCGAAGGGATTCGAATTCTCTTGGTTCTCTGATCCGCGCTAGTGTATTCTAGCTACGCTCTTGATTCATGGCTGAAAAGCGCCCGACGCGAGGCTAAGAGCATCGTCTTCGAGGGTAGGGGCGATACTCCATTTGGTTTACTTGCCTGGGTATGGTGGTCGAGTCCACTCCTCACTTTACAGTGGGAGACGGGGTGGTTAGGCCATTTAAAGAGTGCTGACAGAGAGAGACACAGAACGCGTAAACGTGGTGTGATCCTCTATTGTTTTGTGAGACCGATGGCCATCCCTTCTCTCGCTCTCTGTGCCCTCCCCTGGCCTCCACGAATAATGGTGTGAAGGAGAAAACCGATGAACAATCGAAAACCCGTAACCGCTACTTTTTCTCTGACTGGTCGAGTTTTCGATCATGGAGTGTTCGTCGTGTCCATGGACATCTCTTAATGAGGTGTTCAACATTCAGGGCATTAAGGAGAGCGGAAACATAGAGTTTCAGTGCATACTTTGCTTGCCAAAAAACACACAGTGTCGCCAGCAAGAACAACAATCTATAATCAACGGAAACACATCAAGGTGAGCTGGAACACCTGCATTCTGCATTGGGTATACAATAAAACGTTAGAACCAAGTTTTTCTTTTCGTGTGAATGACAGGTGAAACACCCGAGTCAAACCGGAGCTTTCATAGATCGCTTCTTTAGCAACGAATCTCGTAGCGCATGAAGACGCTGCTACTGAGCATGCGCACCACTAGCTTTCTCTGCACCATTCCAGGGATCATTTCCGGAGGCCGTAAGCTAGCGGGATGGAAAATGTGGTATGCAGCTTTCGGTGCCTTGTGAGCTTACAGGTGAACGAAGTGCACCAACACTCTTTCTCTTAAATACAACATTTGAGGTTTACAAGGACTACCATAATACGGGCGTCTAAGAAATTAAAAGTAGTGTTGCACGAAAAGTTCTGAAAAATATCAAAATTGTTTCGATTTGTTTCTCGATGAGTGAACGAAAAATGCAACGTGAAAGTAATTTGTAACTTAACGAGTAAAGAAATCCGTTACATTTCAGAGAAAGTAATTAGTCACCGCAATCCATTACATTTGAGGCTCGGTAATTTGTCATTGTAATCCATTACATGTTTCGAGTAACGAGCACAGATCTAAACAGTAAGCAATGTTGTTTTGCTTTTTTGTGTTCTTGCATTGAGGGTCGTTAACGAGCAGGCGCACGGCACGGGGCATTTAAGGCAGCGGGACGGCGGGGCGGCTGAGCAGTGAAACGAAAGTGTATGGCGATGCGCGTTGCCTCGGTGGGGCATTGCCATATGAAGCGGCAAGCAAAGTTGCACCGGTTGCTCTTCCGCGGAGATTTTGTTTCAACGTATGACTCTCGTGCATTACCTTCCGAATTTCGCAGTACCGTGAAAGAATTAGTGAATCCTCCGACGCTCACCGATACTGAGACAGCGATGAGATTCGTTCCTCGGTCACCGTCGCGGTAATGACGACCCCATTCGATAATGATCTCGAGTGTGCGGACTGTGTGACTTTGTGCACTTCGAAGCAGATGACAAGAAGCGTGTCGATGGAAGTCCAGAGCCGAACTCCTCCAGTGACTCTCAACACGATTGCTTTTATTTCGGAACGCTTCTCCCAACCCGCTTGGTGAAGAAAAAGACATCTGGGATGTTCGGGTGGCGGAAACGAATTTAATTTTTGCTTGTACATCGAGCGCGAGATGCTCGCACTGCCCAGTCAGCACGAGACATGTGCAGTGCTAAAATACGCATGAAAATAAAAAAAGAGAACAACAAAATCACATCAAGTAAGCTGACGCGGAGTCGCCTGTCGGCAAAACATCTCAAACTTGTCTAAGTAATCAACATTCGCAAATCGTGGAACCGAGTTACGTATTTTCCGCCAGTCATGATATTTTTCAGAGCCATACGATTCTGTGCGCTCTGATTTAGGAACGCCTATTAAGTTCATTCGTACATAAGTGAGGTCATACGCGATCGGCGTTTGACGTTTTTCTTCAGTTTCGATGTGCACTAGCGCAAGCACTAACCGAAGTACACCAGCAAATTCATCACCATCAAGCTTTGTGTGAGTGTCCAACAGAGATCCAGTAAACTCGCATCAGCTTTGCTCTGTTCACGAAAAACACAAAGGCGATCGTCGATGATCACCGAGTTTCCAGCAAGGATGATTATAACTGAACGTCACGCTTACTCGCACTTGTCGAGAGCCGCTGTTATGATGCGTGATCTTATTGTGTCGTTACGTTATGCACCGCGTTTTTACGCAACAAGCTCTTTCGTGATTGGCTGCACGACATCAACAGCCACGAGCATCATGGGATAGGGGCCTCCACTTTAGGCTTGACTTGGTTTGGCGCGGGAGAGTGAGAAAGCGTGAGAAAGAGTGAGCGTCAAGAGGCTATGACTTGCGGGAGGCACGGGGCTGACGTCATGCTCTCTTCATGTTTTGTAACCTCTTTGGTCTCCAAAGAAGACGGGAAGACAACTTCTGCCCTCCCGCGTCATCTACTTTCGGTTTCGTTTTTCTAGCACGTCACGCACATAGTTTAATAAACGCCGTTGAGTTCATTGAGCTTCAGCGGCATAGCACGGCACCTGCGATTCCGTCTCGCAGTCTAAACGGGCAGAACAACCCTGTTGCATTCACGTTTCTAGCGCTCATTTTGTCAAACGAGCAAACGAAGCCGTTAGAAACAGCGAGGTTCCGTTTCAGTGCCAGCAGCGCTACGTACACTGGGCTAATAAGGCTACCGTCTCCGGATTGCGGAACTTCGTGATGACGTTGACGATTATAATGTAAATCGCGAAAACAGGGTCGAAGACAGGCAGATTTTTCTGCCAGGTGCCTGCGTGCCTTCTGTGCTGCGTTCGGCTCTGTTTCTTTATGGCGAGTGCCAACGGACCAGAGACATGGTTTTGTATTTCCGCGTGTTAGTAACAAAGTCGCAGCATGGCGATGGCAGTGTTGTACGTTTTGAACGAAGACTGGATTCTCGCCGGTGTGACTGTGTGTTCGCATATCAGTGGTGTAACGGCACGATGAGATGACGTAAACCGTCGCACACCGATGTCACTGGAAGGGCCGTTATTAGAGGTGGAGGGGTGTCGCAGGTTGACATTCTTCCTAGTATTAAAGAAGTTAAGACCGCTCGAGAGTGTACTGTGCAATCGATCGACCAGCGGATTGTCATGTTGGAACGCTGGTTTGAATCTTAGCTACAACCGTACAGTGGCCAGTGTGACAGTGGTTTGAGATGTCCTGCTGTCCAGAGCGCAATCACTCTCGGGGAAGGGACAAGTTTCCCGAAAGCAATTGCCCTCTGGGGGAAGTGCTGAAAAGTCATGAAACGTGACAGAAAGTACGTATATTTAAAGTTTGGAATTTTAGTATTAAGAAAGGACGATAGGTAGAATCGTCAAAAAAGAAAGCTATACCCGATTTTGCTTTTTTAAATATACTAAAGTTCCTGAAGAACCTACTCTCTAAGAGGCACGTCGGGATGAGCGCTAAAACTTTTCGAGCTCCCCGGCCTACACGTTGGTTGAAAATCGATTTCTCTGCCCGTGAAGCATCGCTTGCAGGCTGAGTGAATACCTTCTCTACAGGGATTAACTCAAGAAAACAATTGCAGCCACGAGGATCGCAGAAATAGAAAAAAAAAAAAAAGAAATACCACGATAGAAAATCTGCTGCCCTTCGCGCCATTCTACAATGCGTTTTGCGGGGTAACAAACACATATGGCTTGAAACCGCATTGGAGCAGTTGGTTTTATCAGCTTTGAAATAGTATTTACGGCATGAGCGCTGTTTTACTAAGAGATTCGACTCCTGAGCCGTTCAAAATCTCTTCGGCGTTATTACATCGCTGAGAAAAACGTCAACATGTTGTGAAAATTATGTATTGCTTACGTGCTCGATCCTCGAAAAAATTCGTACCTTCAAAATCATGTAGGTAGGAAGATTCTGAAGGCGACATGATGCCACCTGAGGTGGAGCGGGAAGAGACTTCCGGTTTGGAGGGACATGCCACCACCGCTGACCAAAACCAAAACACGCTATTGGACGGAAAGGACATCTGATTTGCGCCAACAGCTTTTTTGTGCTTTTTTGATCAACCTTGGGTGCGTTTCCGTGCAGCATCCCTCTTCCGTGTGTAACACACTTAACAACAACAACTCGGGGCGTTTCAACTCACTTCGGCTTCACATGAGATTTGCTCGTCTGACTTGAGCCGGTATGTCGCCTCTTCTCCTTTCTACTTCCGTGTTCAAAATGACGAGTATAAAAGGCGGTGGCCTAGAGCTTGGAAGTAGTGATCGGGATAGTGTGTTGTTGTATTGATGCTTCTATGTGCAGTTTCGTATACGCTCGTTGTAAGGTTCACCTGATGCTTGTGGCACGAGCAGTGTATGTATATGTGTATAATAAAGGGCCCCAAGCGCAATGGAGGCGTCAGCGAATAAAGTTATTTCCTAATTTCGTGTAGATTATTTTGCGGTAGGTAAAAATGAACTGATAGCGCAACATAGCAGATTAGTTTTCTTTTTTTTATCTTGTATTAAAGCTCCCAAACAAGTATGGCACACGTAAATACGAATATATTTATTATTGCTGCAAGGATAAAATTTACATCAATCTGTGTTTACATATAACTTTGCCGCTGTAATAAATTCTTGTAAAAATATACGCAAAACTTTATCGCACTAAACAATAAGCTCAAAGTGTCTTTCTGTAGTTATATATCATACCATGGATCTGAAGTGTATCGTTTTGCGTTTGTGTCCCCTTTTATCACTTTAATATATATTCAGGCATACTGTTTTGATCTGTTTTTATTCTTAAAGGTTGCGATTTCTGTTCACTCATTGTTGTCTTCTGCTTAAACTCAGATGGCTCAAATCTCTGGGAGTTCTCAGGGGACTATGCCTCACCTTGATGTTATCGATGAGGAAGTCGTTGGGTGGCACAGAGTCGTGAATGGCAACCACCAGGCTATATCCGCCATCACTCAAGTCAATAGTGGCAGCTGCCGCCTCATCAAGCATACAGAGAGTCAGCAGGAATGACAGCAACATCTTCTCAGGTGTTCTGAAATATATCTTTGTAAGGCGGGCGCCCCTTGAGGTTTCTAAATTGCTGTGCTTGTCTAGAAGCCACCTTCTAGCTATAAATACTTTCGACTGACGTTGTACTGATAACATTCGTAACAGTCAGATTCTACTTATTTGCGAATTTGTTAGGTATTGCTATCAAAAATCGGTGGCTGTCTGCAATGTACAGCGAAAGTTTTGTTTGAACATATCTATCTCATACTTCCACAAGGATGAGACAAAATGTTTCAATATATAAAACTCTTCGAGTAAAACTATACTTTATATTTGGACAGCGATCAAAGTGCTATCTATACTGTAGATTCACCAATGCAGCATTGCAGTACTTTAAATAAAGCACGAAAGTAGGTTTGCTAAGAGGAGCGAGAACAGTAGCAACAGCTATACTTCGTTCACCGCCCACTCCCCACAGGAATTCCTACAGACATCGCGAGGATTGAAATACTTTAACGGGGAATGTGTTTTATGAATTGTTTTCTATGAGAAAAACGTAATAAAGGATCGTCATGAACAAGCGGCACGTTGAAAGCGATGCACGAAAAAATAGAAAGTAATAAGATAAATAAAAAACACAAGTAAATAATTAATATTAAAAAAATAATTGTCTGGGCTTTGTGATGGACCCATTTTGTGCTCCCAGGTATTTGTCAGCGTGATCAAGTTTGTGTTATATGGTTTTCGTGGCTGTCAAAACAGAATAGTGTATGTTTCGGTCTCTCTTTATTTTCCACCACTTCCCACAAAACATAGGACCATATCAACCTAATATCTGGAGATGCGACAACTGTTAGAGATCTTTTTGTCATTGACAAAAAGCTTAAAGGGACTGACCAGTGATATACAAACGTTACTACGTTTTTCGCGCAGGTCAGGTAGAGTGGGCCTAGATATAGTGAGATATAATGTTCATTTCATTAAAAGGCGTCCCAATATTTGTTAAATCAATTTTTAACATTAATATGAAACTGCATGCAAATTTCGCAATTATCCATGGCTGGTGGTCCTGTGACGTTACATGAGACAACGAAATATCAGTCATTGGCGTTGCCTTATTTCCCGGTTCGATCAAGATATTCGATAGAGCGTACAAGAGTTTTCGTCGAAGAACTGGACTTTCTTCAAAACCGTACATCTTGTCTTTCTCAGAACGAGGTTGTTTTACAGAAACAACAGTGAAGCGCTGTCGTGACACTTTTTGCCTGGTGTTGCGTAAGAGCTTTCACTGTTGCCAACGAGAAGGCCGTGTGTTTTGCTGGTGCAATCTGAGCAGTTGTGCTCTGCCTAAAATTGAGTTACGCGTGCGGCGGAGGATTAAATTTTGGATGTTGTGAGGAAGTTATTCCTAAAGCCATTACAAGATAAATTAGTTGTTTTCTGAAAACAAAACAGTGCCAGGCTATATTCACAAGATAACAAAGTATTCGGGTATTATAATCATTATGATGACAGAGATAATTCATGTTGCATTTCGATGAGATAACTTTACTGTATGTTCTTTAACATAGAAGCTTATCACACTCTGTAATGTCATGAAACCTCTTCTCTAAATCCCTGTTCCTTTACCTCTAGTAGCCAGTAGCCATCTAGAAAAAAATGTTCAAGGCAAAGCCTCTCGGCCTTTCTTTCATTTATTTTTCTCTGCCTCAAAACGAAGCTGTCAAAGAAAAAGCATAATTTGAAGCGCTGAAAATATTACAGAAACGGGTTCACAAACCTCGCAATTCCACGCCATGGGTAGAAGATAGACACGATCCTTGGAGCCAAACTTTCTTCGTGATACAACATTCGGGTTCAAAGATTCCAATGGCGAAGCACGTGAGGCAGGTGCACTCATGTCCTACCTGTGGTCCTACCTCTGTGCCGTGCTTCGTACAAGAAAATAGCCGCTGAAGAATTTATCTCGCGAAATCCGATTGACCTTTTTTCTTTTAACGGCTACGATTTGTTTTTAATTTGGCCAATAAATATAGCAGAGACACACGTTTTAGTCCTACTAGAAAAAGTAGTTACAGATATCAAACAAGAGGCAAATGTCGGTTCGGAAGATGTGCGCCAAAACACCATAGATATTCCTCAAATTATGCATACAAATCAACACCGCGTCAAAATCTACAAATATGTTATAAAACGTTTCTTTTTTTAATTTTCTAAATATTTATTTTCGCAGAAGACAATGAACAATACTTTTTCGTACGTTCCAAACTTCATAAAAGCTTAGTTTTTTTTATGCGTTTCAGCACACTGATTTCCGATTTCACTAGTTAGCCACAAGTTGGTGCAGGTAAAATCTACAAAAAATGAAACTTAACCACACATACGCCTTCAACAAAAAGAGCAAAAATAATAAATTTGAACAATCATGCACGCGAGAGTTGCATGGTTATCTTGGGCACTGACTTGATCGGTGTCCGAGCATCACGACGATAAGAAGAAAAAAACAGCTTCAGCGTAATTAAGCTACACCTCCGAATTATTCGGACCTCTGAGTCTGAACATACAACACAAAAACAAAACTCGATTTGAAGAAAGTCCACGTCATCGCAGGGCGGACGGGATGAAAAAAAATCGCTGTTTTTGAAGACCAGCTTCCTCAGCCAGGGCTTATTTCTTGCCTGGAACAATGTTCGCGTCATCGCAGGGTGGACGGAACGAAAAACAAATGCTGTCTCGCAAGACCAGCTAACTCTCTCAGGGCTTATTTCCTGCCTGGAACAATTGATTCAGGAACGCGCTGCGTCCGAAGAAAACGAGTAAAGCTATAAAAGATATGAACTCGGCGTTCGAAACGTAAGGCGTACGGGAGTTCCGAGACGCTCTGGTTCGGAGAAACGAGTACTACCTGGTCCGAAGTAGGCCGCACAAAAAGAAACAGACAAAAGGAGAAAACCAAACGCTAGCTCGACTGGCCCGAAATCGTCATAACAAAACGCCGCAAGGCTGCGAAGAAAAAACAAAACAAAAAACATCCAAGATGCACCGGTTCTTGCCAACTATGCGACCGGGACGCAGAGCTTGCCTTGAAACTGTCGTTGCCCTTTTCAAATCCCATCCTCGTCGCCATATTGTATTTTTCGAGGTGGTGGCCGGTGTTGGTGGTGAGGTGGTGGTCCGAGAGGTGTTGTCGTGTACCGGCTCAAGGCTGCGTTGATGGCCTTGAATGCCGGTAGCGGCGATGTACTGCCTCGTCAAAGTCGGGAATGGAGCGGCAGCCGCTGCTGCAGGCGTCGTCGAGGCCGGGGAGTAAGCGTCGGGTTCATCCGTGAAAGGACCCGGTAGCGGCGGGGGCCCGCGTCCTCGCAGACCCCGCCGAGGGCGAGGAAGGACACCGGTGACTGTTTACTTGTTTATTCCAAACCCCAGGGTCAGCTGTTTTACAGCGGTACTAGCATGCTCGAGCTGGGCACGCGCCACCGCGAGTGGGGCACGTGCTTGTCTCGTTCAAACTCCATGCCCGTACGAACGGAAAACTCAGAATACTACAATCATGTTCCTGGGGCTCCTTCATGCACCAATCGAACGGCGTGCCAAATCCCCATGGCTCGCTGCTCACCCGACCGATCTCACTAAGCGTTCGGCGCATGCGTGACGTCGCCATAACTTTAGTTCTCAGGAGGCAGACGGCCGTGCACGCGAGGGGTCGTGCCCTCTCGTGCTTTACACGCGCAGTGCTACAGCGAGGTTGTCGCACGTGCAGAAAGACTGAAGTTCCCTCGATGCATTGCGGCAGCGGTGGCGTAGTCAAACTGGCTGGTGAGATCGGTCTATCCGCCTCCACGAAATCTGGACTTCTGCGAATCGGACTGCCATCCTCCCCAAAACCAACTACCCATGTCGTCGTCATCTTGCATGTACAGTACATGCTCATCACATTATCATGTTCCTATAGAATTGATTCGCCCAACCAGGGGGCGCTTCGAAATTGCGATGGTAGCGCCACCGCAGTACAACACATGGTCGTGTAGCGTCGGTCGCGTTCGTAGCGTTGTATTGGCGTCGAAGGTGTTTTGAGCGTACGGTCAAGATTTACAGAATGATAGAAAGCGTGCGAGAATTGTTTTTCATGGTGAGTAAAGAAACGATAGATACACTTCAATGACACACATCTTCCGCCGAGAAAGCGGTTGATTTCCCCGCCAACGAGTCGGGTCCGTCTCGCAACTACGGCCGTGCGGCGTCTACGAGGTAACTTCACAGGTGAGCGTCACTTGTTTAAATTTTGCGCTGTAATAACATTGTGCCTTATGACTGTTCTCGCGAGTCCTGTTAGACGACGTCGGGATACTATTTTTCGGTCGCCGAACTGGCTGAACCACCGGCTGACTACGTTCTCGCACTAGAGGCTACGAGTGGAATCGCTTTTCGGGCTCGTCCACGTCGAAGAGACGTTGACGTGTCGGGGATCGTGCGGGCATAGGCTGATAATTCTGCGATGAGATAAGACCCCCGCGTACAGTTGCGACTACAGGTCCTCGCTGGGCTGGCGTCGCGGACCGGTGCGAGCATTGTGCCCACGATCTTAATTTTATTAATATTCCTGAACACGCTTCCTGCGTCAGCCTGCCTCAGCAGCTAGGGAACTAAAACGCCAGTGCACTACCTGAACAAAGGCCTCGTGGATTTATTGCCAGGTATTTTTGTCCCACTTCACCGAGGCGGTAGGTTGCAGTTACTGGGACCTGGTCCTGCTGATTAATAGTACTTTTTCTGCGAGTTTGAACAGTATTGTGCCTCGAGATTCTGTCAGAAAGAGGGGCAAAACAGTTGAAAACGAAAAGAGGCTAGCCTAGACTAAATCTCCTGCATAAATGTCTTCTATGCAGATGACTGTACATAACTTTAGTCGAATTTTCATGACAATGTTCAGTTGGATGGATTTATAAAAACTTCATTTCTCTTTCAGGTTCAAGATGTCCAATCCACATGCAAGATTTTCAAATATTGGGTGGGGGCTTGATTCATACTTTCCTGTGTGGGACATCTAGGGAGGAAAATGTTGTGTAGTAAAGAAAACACCAGTGACACATGATAGGTTGTCATTATTAGAAACATTTTTATTTTCTGGAAAAATAATCTATGCCTGTCAGTGTTTAATTGCTGCTTCACTGAATAAAGTTTGTTTTGTAATATTTCTTGGACACATAAATTAATAAAGAAAACGTTGCATGTTTTCAAGCGTTTGCAGGAATGTACTGTATTTTCCGGGCTATACACTTTTAAAAAGAAATTTTAGGCTGTGCAGACTATACGGGATTTTAGTTCTTCAATATCGCTGATTATGACGAGAGAGGCGAATTTTGTGAATGAAAGAGTATGTTAATGATGATTTTTGTATATTATAGGCTTTTTGTGAGCTAAGAGAGCAGACATTTCTCAAGGTGTGCCGTCTATGAGAAGATATCCGTGACGACTAAGCACCAGGTGCGGACTATGCACTGTGTGTGGACAATCTAAGCAAAATCTTTTATTTTTTATCCCAAATTTGCTTCTGTGGACTGTAGTCTGGAAAATACAGTACAGCAGCATAATGCAACGCTTTCAGAAATGTTTTGTTGACAGTGAAAAAGATTTTTATTGAGTATTATCACAACCACGAGTAGGTAAACACACACAACCTTGTGACAATATAAAAATTCTTCCCATGCTCTTAACACGGTGACATTGGCGCAGGCTTGAAGTATGCCTGGCAGGACACTTGCAGATGATGTACACATCTCGAGAAGCAAGGACTGTCAAAGAAATTGTAGGGCCGAGAACCCCGACCATTTCAGGGATCTCGCACGGCAGATCAGCTGTTCATGATATTCAAAATTTCACGAAAGATGTCTCCCAGTTCGTGAGAAAGCAGTCATCACCTAAGCTTATCTATCTTTAGCCAAGCTATACTGAATCGTGGGGTACAGACTAAAACCGAAACATGTAACTCGAAGACAGAAGAGACTACAGAAGTTACCAATCAACTAACGATACTTTTAAGTGGCTAAGAACCGGGCACATATAGAGAATGAAAAATAGACGAGGAAAGGTAATCTGTATATTTGAGCGAGGGGGTGAATAATTTAAATTAACTAAGAATCTTTCACAAGCAATTACAGCATTGGTAGGTTCCCTACAATCAGTCTTTATTCAATTAAGGTCACCTCAGCTGGCATCTCGTCTAGTAACTTGTTGCATGATGAGCCTCGGCGTCGTCCTTGCAGGTGTTCACGAAGTGCATGCGACAGATCCTCGTTGACGTTGGCGGAATCAAAACTGAACCGCCCCCACTGAAAAATAAATCAATAATATAAGATCTCTGGTCTAATCAGCGTAAAATCGACACAAAATAATAATAACAATTATTGTCCCTAACAAGTAAAAATGTGGTCAAGCTTTCTTTCCTTTTTTTTAAGGGGGAGGGGGGTGGTTGGTTGAGGCGATTTGGATGTGCATTCCTTGTGTGTGTTGTTTGGGAGGGGCGATGCATGTGCATATTATAGGGTCGTGCATGATGGCTATAAACAGCTCAAAAAACGGGAACAGCGATTAAGAAACACACACGACAGGAGAAAGCTGTACTCGCAACCCCCAAAAGCCCCTCCCTAGCTAAGAGTCTGCTGACAAAGTCAGAACGGCAGGGCGTCTCTTCTGAACGGCCGGCCTCCAGTACGTCTTCGTCGCCCTTCGCTGCGATTTGGCTGTACGTCCACGTTCGAGGCTCGCGAGATCGAAGCGCTATCGAAGGTTGGAAGCTAGTGTTGGAGGAACTGAAGCTCCTCCCTGCCGTTCTCATCCAGTCGGTGATTATAGTTGAAATATTCTTGCCAAAAGATCCATCATCGCGATCATCGCGATCGGGCCCCGTCAAACACCTCGAGGGAAGGGACAGACGCGCACGTAAATCAAATATTCCGTCACGCAGGCACTGCCAACTGACTTTCCCGCGTTCGGTAGTCATGCTGTTATTGTTCTGGCACCAATTCCATTTCGTTTTTCCGGTGTATTTAGCAAAACTGATCTTCCAACGAACGAGAAACTTACTTTTGTTGGAGCACTGCCGTGGTTCAGGCTTGGCGCCGTTCGAGTCTCGTACGGCCCGTACGGCTTTTCAGGGAAGCGGTAGAATTTTAAGGACTGACTACAACAATATCGGAAGTTGTTACTGCAATCAACAACGAAAAAAGATTTGTGATAGCCGGGCTTTTATTTCTTCTTCATCGCGATTATTATTATTGACTAGCGTACCCGATCGCCTACGGCGGAGCAGCGAGGCGAAAAGCAACGAGCCACTCGGATTGGGGCGTCCCGCAGGGCTGGATTGGCGCTGTAGTCAGCGGCGACACTTGAGCGCTTCGGTCCTATACATGGGTTGCACGTGACGTCATATCCTGCTCCTTTCTGGTGGCCAAAACCTGCCATTATACTTCGTTTCACCTTATGTCCGAGCGCAGGCAAAGCTGGAAGCGCGAGCACTGAGCTCTCGTGCATTCAGGCTTTGCTCGGCGCGCAAGCTGGGGAGAAACGCACAAAGCGCTGTCTCGGCACTTCAGCTTTGGCTTCGCTCGCAGATAGAGTTGGAAACGAAGTATAACAGGCTGTGCTCAGTCGTTCCCGCCGCTCGCGACGCTCGTGTACTGCTCGTAGAATATGCACAGTAAAGCTGCTCGAGGAAGTTCGGCCACCAGAAAGGAGGACCAAAGTACGTCAGTGCATCCTATGTATAGATGCGGCACCGCGGGCCTCCATAATACGGGCTGCTGCCTTTCCCCAGTGCCTAAAGGCTAAAGACTAAAGCAGTCGGCAAACGGACAGATAGTTTGTTTGGTTTAGGCAGCAAGACAGTGCAAATTAGCGAAAGTGAGTGCTCCATTTATGTCTCTACATTTTCGTTTTCCCAATGAACTGAGTTTTCTCTTCTTCATATGCTTCGGTTTGTGATAGGGTATCTGGTGTTTATGTACACTGCGCGACATTGTTAGCGGGAACAATCAATATCCTGTTTTATTTTTCACCTTAAATTCGAGGGGCTGACAGCGACCTATTGGTATGGAATAAAGCGCTCGTTTGGGGCACTAATCTGAGCGACAAACTTTCAGCTCTCTCAATAGCTGGCAAAGAAATAAACTGAAAATAAAAGCGATTTTATCGTGTTCGTATTAACACTGGAGCGCAGTGTATGTATCTGCCTTGGGGGATGACATGAAACCATTTTGCTTGGTCACACTTCCTTTCATTCCTTTTGTGGGTATTTGAAAGTGCGTTTTTCGGCTTAAGCTCCCTCCTAGTTTCAGCCTCACTTGTGCTACGGTGTTTTCTTGCAATAGAAGGCCACGCAACACAGGCTACTTTTACAATGCTGAAGTCAACAGTAACACTGTAATTTGATTAGATGCAATATTCACACGCACATCTGAGAAATAAAATGGGAGTCGTTAGTAAATGTTTTTTATTAAAATATTTCTAGATGCCTTTCAGCTTAGTTGGACAAATATTTCGCTCAGTACAAAAGCGTGGATATGATCCAGTGTGATCAGTTTGCGAATTTTAATATTAAACAAAACAACAACAACAACAACAACAACAACATGCCCTTGGTTTTCGTAGGGTTCGTCCAGCTCACAAATTATGCCTTCTGCGCACATCACTGCCTGGTGCTTCACGACGAGCACCCTCTTGTGACCAGAAAAGTATGGCTTCTGATTCTTCGATGGACGGCATATGGGCATGCTGTGCGGTCAACGAAACCCCAACAGTTGTCCAGGGGTGCTCCCTTGTCTCTGGCGGTCTAATAAAAAGAAAAAAAGGCACTCTTACAACACTGCAGTATTTAAACACTACCAAAACATGTGATATGGGACTTGTTACTCATATAAGATAAAGTGTATTTTCATGGTAGGGCTGTAAAACAATTTTTATTGTAAATGTAAAAAAAAAAAAGATTTTCGTGTCTTTTTTTTTTTTTTCGCTAAGCTCTGAGGCCGTCAACACTGTGCATGCGAAGCCCGCTACGCCGGAATTCAAAACGAAACTTCTGAAAAGTGTTCTAGTCTACTGCCATTGCTTAGAAGTCCATTGTTGTGTTTGATAAATTTTGCATTGTTTATGCCTGTCTGGTTTTCACCAGACAAAAACTTGACGTGGAATATTCTTTCGACCGTTTTTCGGTAACTCTTTTCAAAACACTGCCGGATAACATATTCGGCCGCCATATTTTTTGGGCATCGCTTTTAGTGCGAGACGTGTGACTAGAACCGAGTTCATATCCAGCATTGACGCAGCATTCGTGTCTAATACATTTATACTCGTATCCGCGACAAACAATCAAGCAGCTCTCTTGCTCCCTAGACTCTTGACCAAAATAAGGGGGCCTCGAAGAATAGTGGAAGCATGGCATGCACTTTAAAAATGGCTGCATTCAAGTCTCTATTATTTTCTAAACCTACCAAGGAAATCAAATGAGAACATTTTCGGAGGAAAGTTAAACAATTCAAAAATTACGAGTGAATATGAATAAATAAAGTTCAGAGGAATGGTTTCTTTGGTGCGGCTTGCTATAGCTATGCTCGTGGTCAGCTTTCAGTGGAATTTTCAACAGGAGGGCGCGTGCACAGGTATAATCGGCGTTCAAGCACTCGCTCCCGTACATCTGACTGCATAGCCATAGAAGGTTCACAAAAACGCGACGGCCTTACCGACACCGTGCTGGTTGCAAAGTGATACTCGTTCACTTCGTTTGATTATGCTCTTTTGTGTTACATATAACTCAAATGGAATGGTTTACTTTTCACGCGTGGGGCGTACGCTTTACTTCTTGATTCGGCCTCTTTCAAGCTGAAGTCATGGTGGAAAACATCGACGCGTATTGAGTATGTGCAGCCATCTTGAGATCTAAGCGATCACGCTGAGGACGCTAAGGGCAGTCCGCTCTGCAAGTTGTGCAGCGGAGCGCTCTCTCACTCCGCTAACTATACGCTCCAACTCAGAGCGGGCTACGCATTCGCGGTGGGGACGATGCTTTTTGCGGAGCGTAAGGTAGAGCATAAAGGGCTCATAAAAGTGGCCTACTAAGACTCACAGATTACAAACGCGGTCGCCATGACTTGTCCTGACACTGCCCATGTACACCTTGTTTTTGTTTTTTTGTGCCAAAACAAAAGTAAAGACGTAAATTATTGGCGTATCAACAAAGTAACTTTTACTCTACAGAGCAGTTGTGCCCAAATCAATGGAAACGAGAAATTTGCACAAACCATCTCACCTGTGAGCACAGCTCCAGTTTCGCCAGGGTCAACCACCTATGTTTGTTCATGTCAGCAAGCAGGTGGCCGAACCTCTCGTTGATGTGACCCACGATGAGGTTCGCAATACTGGAGAACACCGACAAGTTCCATCCAAACGCTCATCCAAGTTCGAACAGACGGTTGCGATAGGCCAGTCGACAAAGATCCATGCAAAGCGTCTCGCCAGATTGGCAACACCCTGCGCCGATCTGTCAGGTGCTGGGATTTGGAGGCCCACTTGCAGAGCAGCCAGGTCCTTCTTTAAATGGGATTGCATCCTAAAGCATTTCTCTTCTATGTTGGCAATTTCCAGCAAACCGCGTTCGGAAAGGAAGCTTCGGTGCTTCATGGCATGAGGGATACAAATCATTGATTCGATGTCTCGCCAGCTTAATCTCGTTAGTAGAAGTCTCCTTCCTTGATAACCGGGGGTTCATCGTGCAGGTGCCTTGCTAGCCTTGAGCAACACTGTACTCGTACTTCACAAAAGGGTGTACTCGGAGTGCGCAACCTTCGTCCTTTTCTTTCATTTTTAGCCTTTTAGTCTTTATTTATTTGGCTCTCGAGAGCCGCGGCACCGTGGAAAGGCAGCAGCCCGTACCATGGAGGCCCGCGGTGCCGCGTCTAGTGAACATGATAATTTGATGAGTAAATACATGCATGATGATGCATGTAGATACTCATTTCTACTTCGAATACGTAAATGTGTTTCAGTTTTACTTCGAGTGGATCAGAAGCTACATGAGCGAGTGCCGGCCTTTCAGCGTCCTTGATCAGCACGCGCGCTCGTGCAGTGCAAGTACCGTTTAGATCAACATGCTCATGGTTATACCTTCGGCTTCACTCTGCACACAGGGTGGAACGATGATATATTTATTTTTTATAGCTGAATATTCTTTGGGTGTGTGCCAACTCTTTTGTGTTTATTATTCTCGCCTTCGTTTTGACTACCTTTACAAACACGCTCCCTTCACATTCTTGGTGTTGACGTTTAGTTTTTTGTTGTCTTACTAGTACTATAAACGTCTACTGGTGGGGCTAAGCAAATGAATTTTCGAACGCTCTCGAAACGCTCATACACTGAAGAAAAACGGTCTACTAAAACGCGTTTTTGGACCTCCGCTTTCCATTCCTGCGCAGCGGGCCGCGCATGCGCAGTTTGGCACCCTCAGAGCGGAGCGGAAAATGAAAACGGTCTACTAAAACTCTCTATTACTAGGAACAATAAAAATGTTTGCATTTTTAAAACTGACAGGCTTCTAACGTACTTGAATATTATCATAAAGACAAGCTGTGACGCAGGCATTCAAAATTTTAAAATTTAGAATTATTTTTGGTAAAAGATTATACTTTTTGTAGTCCCGGGTCAAAAAAACGCCTTCCAAAGCAACCTTCTTAACAAAGGTCTTATCGCTTGGTTTCTATATGTCTATTCCGTTTTTTAACGTTAGTGTGCTTTTCTCCAGGCTGTATTACTGACTCATACCTAATAAAATACGTGGCATTCACTTTCTCATTACAGAAATCCCAATTCAAGTGTGTCTCGAAAAACGCTTGGTGAACAGACTGTTTATACGAAGTGCCATCGTCAACAGAGGATGTCCTCTCCGTCTCTAACACCATATATTTCCATCGAGGAAATAAAGGCCTTTATGGAAACAGCAGAATGACCTCTTTGATAATATTATGTGGCTTTAGCAGAAAAGAGTTACCACATAATTTATTGCAAATATACTACAAAAGCCAAGGGAAGTCATAGTCAAAAGGCTTACTTCGGCTTGATATAACAATTAAAAATAACAACATAGGAGTTTCACCCCTATAGGAGTGGCATCTTCGGTATACGAATGTGGTTACAAGAGCATGAACCACTTCACTAATCCAAAATCTCCTTGTGGATGTCCGGTTCGCGGCCGCGATTGGCATTAGACGCCCGCATAGGTGGCGACACGTTTGTGTTGTTAACTGTTGTTTTCATGTTAAGCGAGAGTAAACCTTTTCGCATAATTTAATCCGGAATGCCAGGTTTACAAATTCGAGCGCAATGCCTTCATTCGATTAAAGTAGATTCGTTACCTAATTTCTGGTGCATCCGTGCTATTTTAAAAGACCGGCTCTTGGCTTGAAGTTAGCTAGTAATACTAAGCATTTCTAAAAAAATGTATTGCAAATATTTAAACCTTGCTTAAGGTAAAGCTAAATACAGGCTCCATAAAGGAATTTACGTGCGTTCAATTCAGTCTGAAATATATTTAATTACCAAAATACCTTAAAATTTCATTCAAGGTGGACATTAGATAAAGTGGAAAACAAACATTTCGAGAAAAACAACAACAAGAAATTGCCGAATGAAATACATGAAACAATTTATTTGTGTACCAATATGATGCAAATTGCCAGTTTTTATGCCTATCGTTTATTATGTTTGTAATTGTTTTCAAGTGTGCAGTGTACTGCTTCTTTCTCTCGTGTTTCAAACTTGACTTATGCAAAACTATAATCAGTATCAGACGCAAGGTATTCTGAATCTTGTCCTACTTCCGTCCTAATTATGAACTTCGATTCCTTGTTCATAACTTTTCCACTTTGCTTGTTGTTTTAATTTTATTATTGTATTGTGTTATGCGTGTGCATGAGACACCGGCCCACACAAGCCTCTTATCCGTAGCTTTTTGTCCTGTGTCCTCGGCATATATTTGTTCTAATTAAGTTCAAAGTTTAAAGTTTAATTTGAGGCTTGGGCAAGTTGGTACATACTTCGAAATTAAAAAAACAGCGCGAAAAGACGAGGACTAGACAAAGAAGTGACACGGACGCAGCGCTGCGTCCGTGCCACTTCTTTGTCCGGTCCTCGTCTTTTCGCGCTGTTTTTAATTTTAAAGTTTAACCAAATCAGTGGAAGTGAAAACACAAATGCATCACAAGCAGAGACAAATGAATGGGTATCAATACTAAGAGTAGTCTTGGCAGCTCCGAAACAAATTACATTCGTAGATTTCGAGCTGAACTCCGAATCGAATATTTTGTACCAAGACCGTTGCACACAAGGCATGGTGCAAGCTCATGTTACTTAGATGTGGCTTACATATCAAGGTCATTCTATTCCAAAGAAATACGTGTCCTTTCTTGTTAGCAGGGGCGTGAAACGTCCGCTTCTTTGAATGGGGGCATTCCATATAACTGGGACTACAAAATTTCGTTGAGGTAGGGCATAATATAAAATACAAATATTGGCTAAGCCTGGCAATGACAATGAACCCGATATTTTTATAAACTGAAGCCTAAAGCTGTACACGTCAAAACTGCCACCCATAATTAGCTGCGCGAATTTTCCACACGTAGTTCGTATAATATTATATATTTAGGAAAACTAGTTCTTCAGTCTCCTTTCTGCTTAGCTTGAAAACATGGGATTAAAATTCTGTCTTTAGTTCAAAATCACTTTTCCTAGTATATATAATGAATAAAGCAAAAACGTCAAAACGTTTCAGGGTGTGGTTTTACTGACTATTTAGATCCTCTGCTTTTATTCCCCAGGGTCTGGGCCCTAACGACACAAAATATGCATCAGAATAGGTCATAAATATTTCACCCTCGGTACCGAACTGCGCTTAACTTTTGTTTATTGCTTAATTATAGAAAATAAAAGTTTTGGCATAGCATTATATTTTAGCGGTGTGGCAGAAGCGCCTGCGAAATCCAACTAAGCATGACGAGTAGGCGCGCGACAATCTTCTAAATTGTCCATAGACAACACCTAGAAAATTAAACTCCGTAGCAATATGAACAAATCGTTATATAAATAAATTTCGTTCATGACTGCTCTCTAACATTTAGGATTGAACAGTATAATGCCATTTTATGATATTCGGTGTTTTGGGGAAGTGGAGGAAAAAACTCGTTAGTCTTACCTTGAATAATGAATTATTAATTATCACATAACTGAAGAAATATTGCAACAAGTTTAATATTTTCCCATTATACTATTCTCAGATGCCAGAACGCTTACACTGCGCCTGTGTCAAAATAAGGAGGTGAGCGAGATTTACAAAACTTTTATTTCAAAGGATTTGTAAAATAGAAGGTTTTGCTGCCCATATTATACTTACAAGTATTTACTTACAATTATTTAAAAGTTGAAAGAAGTTTTCTGTCTTTCATTGTCCCTAAGTGTTTTTTATTATTTCTTAAATTATTGTATTCTCACACATTACTTAATTTAAAATGTTTTAAACACGTTTCAAAATTTGATTAACCAAATCTACTGCCCAAAACTGCGTCCAAACGGAATCTACCGTCCAAACGGAATATATTTGCAAAGATGCTTATTTGTATTCGTTCTTACCTTTTATGTAATAAATAAATAGATAAAATATTCCGCCGTTATCTAGAAAAAGTGGTCGAGGGACCATTGAAATAAAATACATGCACCCATTGGACCTTTGACTCATATTATATTATTAGAGAACCGTCTTTCATATTGGAGGCCAGTTTATCAATAAAGAAAACACAGCCCAATTTAATCTTATGGGTGTCTATAATTGTTTCCCTGACAGATGGCGCATAAATTGGTTTGTTTTCTGCCACTTGGCTTTAATAATTTTAGAATTAGCGGCATTTTTATTAAATATATGCGTGCATATCACCTACAAAATTTTGTGTATGTTATGTTTAGTAATACGCTTATAACATACCGCAGATTGTCTTGAACCACTTATCATTATAATGTCCGGTGATAAAACGATTTTCCCGCGTTCTTCATAAGTAACCTTCGCATGAATTTATGTGTCATGCGCTGTATGAGTGCATATTGTTTCGTTTTAATAGGGCAGGTCATTTCAATATCGCTCCAAGTGTTATTTTAGGACACACGACATACTTATTAACTCTCTATTTCGTTTACTACAAACTACGCAAACAAGCGTGGGTGACGGTGAATCTGTCCAAAGCACCTGCAGGAATGGAATCATTTTTCATCTGATAATCGTTTTCATTCCTTTGACGTGAAAAATTATCATAATATAGATGTTATTTAGGGAGAACAATCTGAAAAACCTGTTGCACAAGGAAAGCTGTTTCGCGGTGAGGTCTTCCTTGACGCTGAGTAATTGTTCTCTGCTTCGCGTTGACACACTGGGAATTAATGGTTCATACCCTGCTGCTGCTGCTTACTGTAGCGTGCAGCATGGCACAGTACTGCTGTTGCCGTGCGGAATACCTATGTTGTGATTGTTTTCATCGTTTAGCGTGCGCGTGCGCATACACACAATGAGTCAATATGAAAAACAAAGTTATCAATACTGCGAGTTTATATCACTCATCAATATGGCTTTGTATAATTATCCAAACAGAAAGGAGTGTTTCCTTAAAGAAGACATGACCTTGGAGTATAATCGTTTTGCAGAAAACAAATTTTCAAGATGTCGATAACCTAAGAAATATTTTGCCGATGTTTCATTTCTTTCTGCTGCGTTGTTAACTTACTGCGCATTATATTTAGCGCCTTGGTGTTATACTTATAAAATATAGATATCAGGTCAATTTTGATGCATTCTTCTCCCTTTTCTTTTGAATATAATTATAATTTCAAATAATCGATATATTCATAACGTGACTAAAGAATGGGTTTGTTTATTTATGTTTGACAAAATGTTTGGAGGAATGCGTTTCTAAAATTTTTATTTACTGTTTTCGTGTTTTTATTTAAAAATAGCACTGCCGATTACCCAGAAGTAAAACTTGCTTGACTTTGCAGAACATTGTTGTTATAAAATGTAAATGCCAAGAAAAACCTTATCACAGTGACACTTAGCAAATATTCTTCTTTCTACATGGCAAAAATAAAGTTGAACAACGAATTAATATTCACCGATAAACTGACTAAGCAATGGGGTGTGCTCCTATTAGTAGCAATTTTAATTTATTTCAGAATTAATGTACAAAGTTGTAATTTTCTCTCTCCACCTTTTTCATTGGCTAGTGGCCTACAATATTAATTCCATTAATTTTCAGCTACATATTTAAAACCTGACCCTCCCTGTTAATATCAATTTAAATATAATATGAATAGGAATAACAATATGAATAATCCCATTCGAAAACCGTTTATGACCAGATTTTTGAAATGTTTGACGTACTCTTCAAAAATGTTTGAAAGGTTCGGGATGTTCGTATCATATATCCAAATGAGGCCCATTGCCTATTCTATAAGGTGACATGAGTTAAATATTTTTAGGTAGTGACTAAGCGTCAGAATCGCGCTGCAAACAAGGGCACATATTGCCATTTTTCATGGCCGCCGTGGGACCGCAGCCTTAAGACGTGGTCAAGAAGAGCATAAGATTTAACTGCCTAGTGTCATGTGGCCTATATCGACGCTATGCGCGAGCGCACGTTGATTCTGTTGAGGACTTGACTTCAGTAGCTTTGTGCAGCATCTGATGCAACATACCACCTTTCTGACAGTGAGCGCGACTGGCACAAGCGAAATTGGAGACCCTGAATAGTGATCTATATTGATTTTCCTCAAAATACCAAAAATTAAAGTGCCCCTTCTTCTGCAAAGTTATGTCTCATATCCGCACTGTAGAATGTCCTGGACTCGATACAGCGTTCACTTCGTTAGCATCTGTATGTTATCATTATTTGCCGTATTTCAAGTTTTGTCTCGCAGCACGGACGATGCAAAGCCATATGGTATGTGGCGATAGAACTTTAGCCCTTTTTTCTACCTAAATATTGAGTTCATTCTCCTTCAACAAAATCTCCTTCTAACTTGTTTTCGGATCTTACTATCCTTAAAGGAATGCTTATTTCCTCAATAGTTAAAAAAATGGACAACAAAAATGTGTGAGCAGTTTTATGTTCTTAAAGCTCTTAAAAGCTGAGGACATTAGGTCTCATTGAATGATCATAATTATTACTTATAATGAATGATAATGATTATTAAATGAGCCGGCTGTAAACATTACAAGCGATTTTCATAATTTTTGTGTGGAAATAGCGGCCGACGAAGCCCGCGAATACATGGAACTTGATGGAGTCAATTACTGGCAAAAAATGACTCCATCAATAAAACAATAATCAAAGTTTGTCTGTCACCTTTCTCCTGTTTATTCTAATGTATTGCCAAGTTTCCTTCCCAGTCTCACGGTTTAAACATCATGATTGACCCCATCAAACTTGATAAATTCACCTTTCAATCGAAATTTTCAGGAAATCTCCAATCACCTTTGAACAGAATGATAATTAGCTTTGTAACTTTGGCTTCTTTTCCGGACTGAAAAAGCGCTACATTTGGGCGAAAATTGCGCGTCCAAAGATTGGCCGTTTATTTTAGAGGTGAAAACAGAAGACACTGTAAATATTTTTAGGCGACACGCTGCGCCGTTTTCAGGAAGCTCCCGCTCGCACACACGGACGTGGCAATCAGAATGCGGTATATAGTGAAAAACGTCTGGGTACTTCTGTTTTCACTTCAAGATGTTTTCATGGCATTCCACGGTGCTATCATTTATGCAAGTAGGCCGATGTATGTCTGGCCAGAAATGAGACGATAGCCGGAGTTCGATATCTCATACCGGCTGACAGGACGGTTTGAAAGTAAGCATATTGTTTTTGAATGAAATGCGGCGGTGCTTGAACAATTGAATTCTTGAAAAAGAAAAAAAAACACATGACATGTTTCATAATTATATAAAATGTAAATATATTATAAAAATCGTGTATGATCTATTTTTAGACGTTATATGTTCGTCTATGTTTATTGGATATCATACAGTAGTGTAAACAAACAGGCTGTTGTTAATTTCACTAGTGAAAATTTACTTTCCTGGCAGCTGTGAGCTGCCAACGGATTGTCAGCACTTTTACAGTTTGTTTAAAGCCGTTTATTGCACAGGTTCGTAAATTTCGAAAGCTTTTCAATGAATTCAAAGTGACATATTCAACTAGAGTTTAACGTAACAGCAGGGACGACGTCTACACTGCGATCCGTCATCCTTAAACATTTTGACACGGGAGCTATTATCATGCTTTAGTATGGCCTCTGACTTCATACTTCATTTCGCGAGGCTCCCAGAAAATTGAATCTCCATTTATTGTATGTAACAAACGGCATTCGGTACATGGAATTCAGTTCTCTCGAAATTCCCGGAAGAATCTTGCGTTTTCCATTAAGAAACTTAACTTAAAAAAAGACGCTGCACAGAACGTACTGCGCGGGAGGTGCCGACCACCTGTTTGTTTAAGTGCAAACCTGAAAAAAGCCTATCAATCATTGACTCTCATCCCTTCAGTATACATCAACGGTTACATTGCAGAAAGCGAATAGGTGATGCAAATGTTACTTTCAAGAGCAGGCTAGTTCATACATTTTCACCTGTGTGTAGCCGAGCAGGTTACAGACTCTTGTGGTAGCTTACGAGGAGACAATGCACTAGCGCCATCCTTCGGGTAATCTTGAAACATTTCCTACCTGCGAATGTTTCCTACGCATTTACGCATCTGCCTTTCCATGTGGATTGAAGTCTGGCAATATTGCAAGCAATCATATCTTGTAAATAGTGCGTAAACTTCTAAACCTTAATTGTAGTAACATGCAGATGGAGAAAATGTCCCAAAGTTGCTTGATAGATGGCGCCAGTGTGCTTGCGCGGTTTCTCGTTGTAAGCGAAAAACCGCGTTGAAAATAAAAAACTGCCTTGGAAAAACAAGTTTCTCCAAGGCAGTCGGTCCCACTCGCATGCAGGTGTGTAAGCAGCCTTGACGCTCTTTGCTCCCCGTAAATCGTAAAAACATTGTGTCAGACTTTGTTTTTCAGCATAAGCCAACATAACGCCACGTGTCTCCCACGCGTAGCGCGTCGTAGGCACTGGTGCGGTGTGACGGGGACGTGTCGTGTCGCACATGTGGTTTTATGGCAGACACGGCAGTTGCGGCTGGTACCATATCCGCTTGCTTGATTTTCGCCAGCGTTTTTCTCGGTGCTTAGATAATATTTCTCATTTTCCGGCACACGTTTTGTAAGCTTATGAAACCTCGCTTTGTGTCGCAGGGTTACATCAAGTGAGGGTCGGTTTTAAGTACGCATTTACTAAATATTGGAAAGCTCTCTTTTTATTTCAAGTTATTTAGTACGCGTAATGATCTAATTCTGTTACATATGCCGAATGCCAGAGTCGTCCCACTTGGTAGAAATCAAAAGATATCAAGTATCGGAAATTTGCACTTTTATAAAGCAATAAAAACACTTAAAGTATATTTGTAATATACATAGGTGTACTTATGTATTTCTTCGCATTTTAGTGGTGTGGGATGTGTTTTCACACTGTATGGCTGCTCAAGTTTTTACTATATTTAAAGATTATACAATTATAAAACTAGAAATATGCTTCAAAGAAAATTTTGGGAAGAACTTTGTAAAAATACAAAATCAGTGTACTTTTAGTGTGTTGGTTTTTACCAACGGTTTAATTTACATTAAAAAGTACTCACAATGAAGATAATGCGCACAAACAAAAAGCCCTGGATCTTCAGGAAAAAAAACGGGGCTTAGGGACAATAAAACAGTGTCAACACTTTTCAGTCTGGGGTGAAAATGAGAAGCTGACTCAACTGCTGATGTCTCAAGCATTGCAAGGAGCGAAAGTATGTAGCCGAGCTGGTTAGAAAATGTCAGAAGCTAAACCTTGCCTCAGGGTTTAGGCTATAATGTCTCAAGCAGTTTCTACAGATATGTTTTTTTTAAATAAATGTCTCGAAAACATGATCCCAATTTGTAGAGTATGTTTACAAGACGTCAAGGGCTCTATCCGGAATCATCGTTGTTCGATTATCTAAGTTGTCGCATCTTTTATTTTCCATTAAAAATATTTCTGGTATAAAAAAATATATTTCATGCAATTTTCTCATTTAGGGTTATCTGAGACTCCTTTTAAATTATATAAATACAGAACAATGGCGTGAGTAGATGTCTTTATCCCTACTTTTGTCCCAATCCCCTTTCACCACGATCTTAAAATTAATATCTCTATAAATGCATGTACATATTTCATCATACAAGCTGCGTTTGTCTCTACATCCAAAAACCACTGTATCTCCAAGTACAACACGTGAGGCTGATGGCACGAGCAACATTTTCTTGTCCGTTTGTAGTAGCGCGGATGAAAACATGAGCACGAAGATTGAGCTCTAAGTCCTGCAAAACCAGGCAATCATTTTTTACAATATACTATACCTGGAACGGTCACAAGTCGTCAATCAATTTAAATGTTAAATATCTATTCACTCCACCGTGAGGCGTTTCCCCTCATTAAAATTTATTTTGTGGTGTATGATAACCCACTACTTTCGATTCAGTATGTTTTCTCTTATCAGTACCAATTTATCTGACGTATTTCCAACATGGTGAAGAGTTAGGCAAACTCTCATACGCTAGAAATTATGAACAAATATACTATGCGAAAAGAAAAATCTGTTACGATATTTTGAATAAACAGATCAAAACTTATTCAAGTTTCCTATGGGGCGTATATGTTCTTGTATGATCCTCTATGTTCTCATATGTTCCGTGGACACATTCATATATATTTTTACTAGGGATATAAGCGCTGAAGAACGAAGGCTACGAAAAGGTGCGTATAAGACACGGCACGTGCTAGTCATAACGCGTTAAATCCAAAGTCTAAAGAAAGGCACAGCACAATACACGACACTACATTAACCTGATTTCTACTATTAACGAGCGGCCAGGACCCAGTCTTGGGTAGTATCGCGATACTGTAGCTCCTTACTTTTCTGGTAACTTGTAACTGTAATTGGACGCATTTTGTTTAAGTAACAGCAACAATGACTTAAATACTTTTCGGAAAAAAGTAACTAAAAATGATCTGCAACTATACAGATGTTTTCTAGGAAATTTACCTCATTTTATGAACACAACAGAGGGTTCGACCGTGTTCGGAGGTTGGGCTCCACATTACACGGGACACAATAAAACAAAAATTCAACTTTTTTTTTCTCTGACTTTTTCTGCTGACAGAAGAGGGTAGACGTTTCTCTAGTCCTGTTTCTTCTTTTTTATTGCGCGGAAAAGCGCACTGAGAATTTGCTTTATTTCAACCTTTTTGTGCGTGGATCTTTATCGCCTCGTCTTCACACTTTCCGCGACCCACGGTCGATTCTTTTGTACTGCACTGCATGGAAGAAATTAAGAAGAAAAGCGAACTGAATTCCGATACGACTTTCTACTGTTTTTGTTCGCTTCTTTCTATAGCTTCTTCGATACTAACGGTCTTTTCCACTCTATTCTGTTCCAAATGGTTTAGCCTTCTGCACCACTCCCTATTATTGTATTATACTCGTCTCTTCATCGGTGTCTTCCTCTTCAGTCAGCCAAAAAAGGGGAATAAGAGAGCTCTTAAAGGAAGGATTAGAGAAGGTCCCACGAAAGAAGAAAAATTGTTGGATGGTAATTAACCCTTACAGCTGATACGAGAGGCTGTCATGAGTCAGTTGTTACCGTGGCCAGGCTATGAACTGAACTTTGACCCGGTCGAATATGCTGGCGATACCGTCGCTGCTCTCTGCAAACACTGCAAAAAAAAGTATACGCAGCCGGAAGATCCTCTTCCTCTCTCTTCGCAGGCACCTCGGGTTGAGGTTTCGACCTTCATTTCTGGATACTAACGCTAGGCATAGAAACAGAACGATGGAATGCCGAAATTTTGACAGCGCTTTCCAGCCTCAACGGCTTTCACACCATTAGGAACATTTTCTTACGTCTGAATATTGCACTGCCGTCCAACGCACACGTTGAGCACATCTTTTGCAATCGAGGGTTGAGTTCCGCACAAAAATGGGAAAGTTAAGTGATTTCTGGAAAGCAGTTAGTGGCTGCGGAACAACATGAACTAAATAATTCATTATTTCGTCCATCTTATATCGAAGCAGCAAACGGTTTGATTCAATAAGATCCTACAACGGTAATGATATACATATCAAAAAGTGAAATTATAGCTTTCTGAGAGGTGTTAAGAAAATTTATATCGTAGTCATTGTGTGTTGCCATCAATGTCTTCATCGCTAAATTAAAAACAAGAACAAAAACGAAAGTATCTTGAAAGTAAGTAAATTTGATGACCTAGTAACTGTAACTGTAACGCGTTACTTTTATTTCTCAGTAACTGTAACTGTAATTTAATTACATCATTGACAAACTCTCTGTAACTGTAGCTATTTTATTTAAAAAGTAACTTTCCCAAGACTTGCAAAGGTCTGTGCTACTCTTGGTATAGAATATGCAGCCACCTGTCGTCTCGTCTTTTTTTTTTCCGCCAGGAAAACATTTTTGTTTGTAGTGGACGAAGATAATTCGAAACTTTCATGGCCTCCGGGGGTGAACTTGTCCCCAATCAAAATGGCTGACTTCTGGATGGCCGTCGCAGAACAGTGCGAGGTTGGTTCTGGGACGCGTTAGTAATTCATTCTTGTTTTTAATACGAGGGATATGAGAGCCTTACCTCACACTGTGTGGAGTATTCCTCGCCAATTAGAAAACCACTACTGTCTCATTACTGTCAAGACAAGGTGCCCTTTTTAGACACAAGTCGTTTCCGATGGACGACACCCCAAACGAAGACACCTATTACATTTCGTCTCACCGTAACTTGGCAAACGGCGAAGGCTACGGTCCCGGTGGGCTAATCAGCGTTTCGGAGGAAGGCACGTGACTATACTCCCTCAATAGTTGCATGCAGTGCTTTCGGTGCCACGGGCCGGAGATAAAGACAACCTAATTTTCCACGAATTTCGAGCAGCCGGTGGTATCTAAGGTGTACAAAAGCAATTTCTAGGACACACAAAAGATGGTCCGCTAAGGGTGGAGTTTTTCCTTCCACTTTTCTCATACTGCTTGAGTTATTTCTGGCCCCTATACTTTTGGTAAGGACTGTCACGTGCTTTGCCTCAGTCGCTCTGACTGGCTAGAGGGGGCCGTGGCGTTTACTCTTTGACAAGTACTGCGAAACGAAGTATATCTGCTCTATTGAAGGAGGCTGCTCAATAGGCAACGTATACCTTCCTACTGACCCCTAAGTGATCGACATAAGCAACAAAAGCAGTAAGTGATCATGGCACGCTTCTTGTGAATATGAAAAAACGTGGCCTTATACCCCATCTCTTCCATTCACCCTGCTGTAGGTACCTTTATTTAATAGGGTAAAGTAGATGTCGTTATACAAGGGCGTTGTTTTCTTTTTGATTCCACGACATCCGTACATAATAAGGGCAAATATTATATACATCGAACTTTTCAGCTCCTGCTTTCCCGTAGCATACAGCTCGCTTAACTATTTGTTTTTTTTACTCAAATATCGAACACTGGTTTATTTTAGAGTTGCTTTGCCAATGTTCAATGTAATAAAATAGAACCAGTAAGAAAAAATAATAATAAACATCTAGCCGTTTATATTTTTACTGCGGAAATTCCTATGGCCGGATTTGCTGGTCGCTCAATAATTGCCCTCTATGCTCGGTGCAACCAAACAACTCGCTAATTGTTTCGCTTTGTTATTTTCGTGCGGAATATATAAGTTGTGTTTTCACGTTCTGGAAACAACAAAAAAATCAGCAAGGAGCGCGTGTGGATACCCTTGCATCAGTGAACTGGCCGTCAGGTCGCCGTTCTTGAAGCATCCTTGACCACCTTCCTCCTGAAGTCTTAGAGCACAATTGACCACACCAGAGGCTCTCCGTCACCAATACCGAAAGAGGCTGAAGAAGGAGAGGATATAAGACCGGTGACGTCAGAGATAAAATGCTAAGTGAGGAGCACACAGGCTTGATAGCTGTGACTGGAGGGAGGGAGAGATTGGGTAGACCATGGGCAGCTAGCTTTTGCGTCTACCCCATAATCCCTCCAATAGGAGCTTTGCACTCTGGCGACACCACACGCTCTCATCTCCTGCTTTCCAGCCAGTTTCTTCCCGTATAGAAGGTAGTTGCAAAGTGTGCGCCGGGGGGAGGAGGAGGATTCAGCAGTGTGCGACTGTGACGCTCGATAAATGTCTATATAGTGACGGACAGATTAAGAAATGCAAGTCGGAGCTTCTTTCTAAACACTTTTTGCTTCGCCATTTTTTTTTGTTGTGTGCGTTTTTATTGGCTTAGGCGGCACCCTCGTTGGCTGCGAACAAATGATAGAATGCTCCGGACTTGCCAGGAGCTGTGTTTCTCGTGCTATAAGTGACCATAGGGAATTTGCAAAAGAGTGTGTTGTATTATTCCACTAAGGCGGACAGCAGCGAGGAAATCCTAACACTTGCCCAGACACTGTAGCAATTCACAGCTAAAAGGACGCAGGGCGTTGTGAGACCCGTGCTCCTTATTGCTACGCAGCAAGTGATATTGCGTAATAAGCTGATAAGCACACCGAAGTAAAATTCACGAAGTAAAAAGCGTGAACACAATAAGCCCCGCCCTACGTTTCTTAGCTGTCAATGAGTATCTAGTTACACTGGTTGTGTAAAAGGACGGCTGAAAACGGGCTACGGGCTACGGTTTAGTAAAGTACAAGCTGTCCCCGAAAAATGTACAGGTATTTGTTTTCTTCCCACAGAAACGAATTACTTGTCGTTGAACGCTCATTCTCCGCCCAAATGTAGTATAGCGGTCCCAGCCATATACCAACGTTTCAGAATTCATCGATATCTTATTCGAAAGCTGTAAGGGTTTTTTTGACATATGCAATAGGAAAATGGCGGACAAAGAGCTCTAGCATACATAAAACTAAAATGCGACAGATACCAAAAAGAAAAAAAAATCGGGCGAAAAGTAGTTATATTTTTTTTACTGATTTCTTTTTTATAGGAAACCACATATAACTTTTAATTGAAATAAAGGTTTGTTCCGAAACTTTGACATCTGGTTCGAGCCGCTAGGCCTACATTTGGGTGGAGAATTAGCGTTTGGCGATGCTTAGTTTAATTTTTCTGAGCAAAAAACACAAACTTTCAGGGTGGGGGACATGCGTGTATTTCAATACAAATAGATTACATTGAGTATACAAATAGATTACATTGAGTATTGAGATTGAGTATGTGTATTTCAATACAAATAGATTACAAGTAGATCAAGGACAGCGACTAAGAAAGGACAGGTAGTTTAGCACATGTTTTAGTACAAGAAGTACTAAAACGTGTGAGTTTGAAACACTAAATCACTAAGGTTTCAAATTGTGCAGACGTTATTTCTGTAAAAATGTTTGTAAGTTTACAACGTACAGCCGAATATTTGAAGGTGAGATATTCACTCCGATCGGTTCATCATTGCTCCATCTTCACGCGAAGTCAACTCTCAGATTTCAGTTTATCTTTCCTTTCTTTGTGCTGCATTTTAGTGCAGTTGTTTTCCGGTTGTGGTTATTGGCAAAGAACAAAAAGAAAGATATTATAACAGATATTTGTCGAGGTAGCAGATTCTTCATTTAGGCAGCTCAATGTGAGCCGCACGCAATGTAAGGCGCAGAAGGGGCTATTTAGTATTTTTCGCTGGAAACCTAAAAATATCCACGTTAATCACATCCACCCACCACGCGCGTTTGTCAACCGTCAGTTAACGGGAAACACGCGCGAAAAACAAAGCCCCGCCAGGTGCAGGCCCTATAGTTGTGACAGCTAAGCAATGGGCATGTGGTAAAACTTCACATAAGATATTATCATGTGCACGAAAAATTATACACACGTCTGTCGCCACGTGCCTACATCCGACAGCGTGGTGTAGCCACAGTGTTCGCTTAAGGATACTCTTAAAAATAAAAACAAAAACAGTCCGTTATTACAATGAGGACAATTTGTTACTGTCAACGCTGATTAATATACACCCTTCGCATACTATCTCTGGTGTTTTTAGTTTCTTTTAACCTAAACTTCGTTTCACATGATGTCTGGTCACAGTGGTCACTACGATCCTATGAGGTCGATAAAGTAGTGCCAAAAAGTGCATTGTCTCGGGGCACGTCATCTTTCTGCGTTTGCTATCACGGAGAGAAGAAATCACGCGCAGTGAATGCGTCAGGATTCTGCGCCTTTTTCTGTGCATGGTGGGCTCAGCCGACGTTAGCAAATACACAAGCACGACAAAGCGCCTTGACCATGCACTCTTGGCGCTGTTGGATTCGTTTCGTCGTCTAATAGCTTCGGCTGCAGTATAAGACTTCAGGGGAAACGGAGTATATAGTAAAGGTACGCATCGTTGCATACACATGCCATAATCGTTTTATGTACACTGCTTACTTTAGATGGCGGCACGTTTTGATCATTAATTCGGAACCGTTTCAACATTCCACTGCCAGAAATGAGGCAGGTCTTGTTTTCAATAACAGGGACAAGGTCTTCCACCACGTCATTGTACTTAAACAAAAAGTCAAAGATTAATGTCGTGTCGTGCAGTATATAAGGAGGATCTGTCTCCACTGAAAAGTCATTGTCATCTGCTGTCTTTCCCTTATTACATCGATTCAGCCATGGTACCCCTCTTTGCCATCGTGAGCGTGATAGCTTTCCTTCCATCCGTCACTTGGGCTACTGATGGTGAGTTATTTAGTATGCAGTTTATGTGAAAGCACAGGTTTAGTTTAGAGTTATAAAAGCTAAAAGTACTTTCGCTGCTTCGAATTACACTGCGAAGCTGATATTGGACGGTTTACATGAGATCTTGGAACCGCTTAACTTTTATTCAAGCAGAACTTCCGGAGAAATATATTTAAGTTGCCCTGTTTTTCTTAAGGCAAACAAGTCAAATGTAACGTTTCTTATATTATATTATAACAGTTGCTAATAAATAGGTACTTGTACAAATTTTGGTAATGCACAGATATTTGGAGAGTATACCTGATCATCTAAAATTCAAACAAATTAATACAACCTTATCCTCCGCAGTTTTTTGTGGAATATTTTGTATCGGAGCAGTAGTCATGTTGTCACCCGGTGGCTGTCGCACACTCAAAATGCCCCAAGCAATAACAATTAAGTTGTAAAACATTGCGATATACTATGTTGGTCCTAGATAGAACTTGTATTGCTATTTTATTACTAGGATAAGGATAGCTTGAACTTAAAGGAGTAAAAAGTGAAAGTATATAGATAGAAAAATATACAAAGATATCACTGGACTACCAACCGTGGTTTAATACTCCTTTCTTTTCGTGCAGCTTGACTATCTGCTGCTTTTCATTCTTTGTTTTAAGAGCTATAGGTACAATTTAGTCAGCAATTAAACCGCATTTTAGCGGGACGCAGAATTCCGCAAATATCGGTTGTCTTCTATTTTGAGCTTCATGGAAGGCACACTGAAATGCTCGTTATTTCAAACTAAATTGTATGTATAGCTCTTAGAATGAAAATTAGAAAGTAGCAGATAATCAAGGTAGACGAAGATAAAGAAGTATTAAACCACAGTTGGTAGCTGGTTTTATCAGCTGCCACCAGTCTAACACCAACAAGGTGTTAGAATGGTGGCAGCTGATAAAACCCGTTTGCTCTGCTGACGTCTAAACCCTGGTTAGCTCAGTTGGTAGAGCGCTCCACCTGTAATGGAGAGGTCCCGGGTTCGATACCCGGACCAGGCGGATTTTTTCGGTCGCTCACCAGTCACCTAGCTGTGTTTGGAGATTTGTGTTTGTCCTTTGTCCCTCTTGTTCCCCTTCTCCAGGGATTATTTTCGTACATTCTTGTCCAGCTCGCTTGCACCTTTGCATTTAATTGCATTAAAATTATGGGAGACGTCTGTGTAATTAATGTATCTGTGTGTGTGTGTGTTCTACTCAAATACTCAAGTAAACCATTTTTCCCCAGCTTCGTGCATCAATGTCACCCTACCGAACATCCTTGGAATTGGACAGGTATGAACAAAGTTTCGATGATGATGTGTATACACAACTATAACAAAATGAAATGCTGGCGTGGTCAAAAATATTAGTTGACACCGATGAGTTCTCTTGTCAAAAATATTGTGACGAACTATGGTGTTAGTCGTGATCAAAGGGCACCGCGAGCTCAAGAAAAGACACGTCAACCGCCTCTGGTGTTTCCGGAACTTTGGTTTTCCGCACCCTACCCGAGCCACTTATGATCAAGGTCTGTTGCAGCCCGTCACAAATATCAATAGACATATTCCAAAACTCAAAGCGCCTCATCGCGGCGTAATATCACGTTATGCATTGTGGGAATCAGTGGGCAGCAAAATCCACATGCGCTGCTCCGCCCCTGGCTTCCATGTTCCCAGAATGCAACTCGCGCGATGATAGATTTCTGGAAGTAGTCTGTTGCGGACAAGCATTCTTTAAAATAAACTTGAGTTGAACAATCTATAGGCGATAACATTGACAAGACAGTGTTAAAATAGCTCTTGGGCGCTTTCTTTACACTGCCCTTAGACGAGCAGAGAGATATCCTTGAATTGCAGTTCATTTACATAGAATTAAAAAAAGGCGAAATTATAGCAGCAACATAATTTGAAGCTGCGCAATAAATTTTATATAATATTCAGCTTGCGCTTGTACCGGCGGAGGCGTAACGCACAGCAGTGTGAACGCACTGCTGCGTGATGTACCTTTCGGATACAACGCTGGCAGTCGTGCTGTACTCGATGAATAAAGAAATGTACGGCGTTGAACCCGTGGTGATCTGTTTTAAAGAGATTACAGACCTCGAATCTTACCAACATTTATCACGCCTTTTGTTTTTCAATATCCAATGTAAAATAAAGTTCGAGTAAAAACAATACATTAAAAGGGGCGGAGCAACAATATTCAATTGGAATGTTTTTCACTTTACACAGTCTTACTAACATTAGTGGGACCCAAGCATATTTGCACGCAAGTCACTAACCAAGAAACTCTCTTGTTGCGGTGTAATTTCAAAACCAGAAGCGAGCGTTTTCATCCAACCTCTCCTTCGCAAAACAAGATGGCGTAGCTGGGCGGTCGCAGTACCGCCCCGTGACGATATTTGAATGCGGCTCATACATTGGACCCGAGCATTGCATGGGCCCTTGATTTGGGCTCGTGATAATCGATAGCTCGAGAAGCATTCGAGAAGCCCGTGTTTGATCGCTGCAATGACGACAATAGCCGAACCATGACAATGTCTGGAACTCAACGCGTGTCCTGTGCCCAGTGCTGCCAACCTTAGGGATTTTCCCTAGATCTAGGAAATTCTGTCATCGTTTTGGGGTAAAGGGAAATTTGTTCAAATCTAGGGATTGGTTTTTTAATGGGTTTTAGAAGGTTTTAGAGAGACGTTCCTTCCCTTTTTCCTCCTCGTGCCGGCCGAGTGCAACGGAAAAATCTTCTCTTGATCTCATCGGGGCCAGAGATAATCTCCAGTGGTAACAAGAGCGACTTTGGGGGCCACACAAGGTCAAAAGAACAAAGTTTAATTATATAAAAAAGTGGTAATGAAGCAAATTTAACCTTTAAATGGCAACCCAACTACAGAAATTTATTCTTAAACTGCTCCATAACGATAATCTTAATATTGACGCCAATAAACACTTTTTCTGAAAATCTAGGGAAATATAGGAAATTGTATGATAAAATTCGGGGAAGAAACAACCGCGGAGGTTGGCGACACTGCCTGTACCTTCCCAACCCCAACGCGTGCCTATGACCAACATTGGCGGCATATAATCGGCTCCAGATCACGTGGCTGCTTGTTCTGGCTGCGAGTTGAGTGGGCAAACACTGCTCATTTCATTTATTTTTTTATGCGACTTCGATCGCGTGTAGTGTAGAACGAAAGGGTGTTTCACAGGTCATTAACGGAAGGATCCTTTCTAAGCGGTATTTGCGCAAAGTAGAAAATTCGTTACATCGCCCCTTTAAAGGCGTGATTTAAACATTTTTTAATAATTTTTTAAATCAATTTACTAGAATTTTTTTTATAAAACATGTTGGAAACCGTCAGTTGATTACTCTTTTAAGATTTCAAGAGGATAAGCAGCAATACCATCAAGTTATTCTCAATTTCAAAACAAATAGATAGGAGTCCTGATATAAAATCTCACAGCTCTCATCTTGCACGCAATCTTTTTTGTTCGAATCGGCGTCAAGTCCTCAGTGGTACGTTGTCAAGGCTAGCGCTCGTTTTCCAGTGTTGCATTATGGCACAGCTGCGTGAGCTCGGGGCTTCGTTTTGCCTCTCACTCGCAGATGCTCTTGTGAGAAAGAAGGAACAAAACGATACTTACGCCTGTCGGATGCGCTCCCCGAGGCGGTCGTGTTTACTAATTCCTCCTCCTCTTCTAACGCTCGTGTGCGCCGCGACACAGCACTGCCTACGTTGGGAAGCTATAGAAAGCCGATTGAAGAGAGGGTTCATCTCATACCATGGGCAGCGTTTGCAATTTAATGGCGACGCCTGCTGCGTAGATTGGTCGCAAGTGCGCATGCGCTGGGGTTTTGAGTGGCGAGGAGGAAAGCAGGGCGAATGACGGAGGCGTTTGCAGACGATCGACACTTCTGTCAGCTCCTCGCAGTTCGTACTGCATATGAGGCCCCTGAAACATGTGACCTAAAACGAGCAGTTGGAAATCCTCTGTAATAAAGGCTCTCTAGGGGACGAGCAGACCATGCGTGGAGAGGAAAGCCCCGGCCGTTTGCCTCCTCAGAGCCTCATTGCAGAGAGTTTCCAACTGGTTGATCATGGCCACGTGGCTTATGGACCACGCTTGCAATACAAGGTGCGAGGAGGTGGCGAAAGCGTTGATCGTGTGCAAACGTTTCCGCCTTTCCACCTAATTTCGTCCTCGCTACACGTAAACGCACCGCATGTGCACTTGCGACAGATCGCCACAGGAGGTGTCCACCATTAAAGGTGTAGGGAAACGAAATTTCAGCGCTCATTTTCTAGCTTGAATGTGTTACATGTTGCACCCTAACCTCAAAAACACCAGTCTTCCGTTGAAAGGCACAAGAAAACTAATTTTAAAGCTAAATAAACGATCTTCCAATGTGCACCTGGTGGATGCATGTGGAGCCTATTTGGGAGGTAGTCTAGCAACGTTGTGGAATCTGCTACGTAGTCGTGACGTAGCAGATTCCTCTGGCACAGCGCCGCTCTTTGGCATTTCAACATTTTCCTTCTTAGCTTTCCTCCCCAACTCACAAATCGCGAATTGAACCAAACAGTCCAAGAAGACGGAAAGGGTGGACTCTCCTCTTTCTCGGACCCTCGTTTGTGCAGCCGGATGCAGCCATTCTCCCCTAGAAGATTAGCCAGTCGCTCAAAACTCGGACAAAAGTTGCTTTCCCACCCCGTTCAGCCCTAAGCTGACAGTGCTGTGGAAGCTACGTGCTTCTTGGGCCAGCCACACGCTCGTCACCCCACGGGCACTTCGAACGGCTCGGTTGTAACGCGATGACGCTATTGACACCACCACAACGCTGACAACGCCACCAAGGGCAAAGCTCATAATCCCGCCAGCCTTGCTACGTCACGAATGCGGGGAAACTTTTCTTTCTGTTTTTGTTTGCGCCGGATATCCCATGACGCATCGCGCCCTCCGTTCGCTTCTCTTCGAGCGCTCGCTCGAGTGCACCGTTTGGAACGAAAAATATAGCCAATCGTTCAAAATACAAACCTGCGATTATGAATTACGGTTATTACACGTCATGCTTGACCCATTTCCGAACGAAATTTGAAAATTTCAGATTTCGGTTCAGTATCCCTTTAAAAGGCAAACGTTCCCCATGGTTTGAAAGGGACCCCTCTTCGATCTAGGCTCTCTACCCCGCCCCAACGAAGGTGGTGCCCCCACCTTGAAGCAATGGCGGCGGCGCGCAACTTCTCGGACGGCGGCCCCAATTATATTTTCCTCGGCCCGACTGGCATAGAGTATACAGGAGGCGCTATTTTGACAGCGTTGGATCACTACTGAACCAGCACTAGACTTTGAAAACCCAAGAAAAATGGTTAATGCCGAGAACAGGCCAACTCGCTTGCCTTCTGAATCAAGTATGATACCTTCATTTTCAGTTCTTAACTCACGCAAAATCTGGGTGACTAGGTCGGCTGGATAATTTGGGAAAATGCCCAAATACGATGTTTCATTCTTTATTTGAATTACTTTTCCCACCAGCTGAAGTATGATAGTCTACACACTAATGTATAGTCGCTCGTTTCAATCTTAAAATGAGTCTGTAAACAAAATTAAAATTGTTTGGTGAACACTGGTAGCCAGCTAACATATGCAAAATTTGGCTCCAGAAGTATCGTATCCTTAGTTCATTGCCGGACCGATTTCTTGATTGGCATGTCCGCTCGAAGTTAGGACTGAAACAAACGATGGATCTATCAGCGCAGAGAAAGAATAATATATTAAAAGACAGACTTTTACGTCAAATTGCCATGAAAATTCCCACTAAACATGGCACTAAAAAGGGGTATTAGCTCCTTCACGAACCGCCATCGGGTCGTTGCTGCAAAAGGCAAATCACTATTTTTTTTTAATTTTCTAACTTTTTTGGTTTTTGTTTATGCCCACTGCGGACTCCGTCTGATTTTAGTGTGTGCGATGAAGGAGTAATCGTGAAGGTGATTTCTCTGCTATCGCGCTATTTTGTGCACCTTGACAGTAAAATATTCTCGCGGGTGGGGGACTATAGTACAAGTAACTAGTGATGTACACATCACGACACTGTTAGCGCGAACACGGCATCGGCGCATTTTCGCATTTTACTTTTAAATAGTATTAGCGAGCACGAAATGTTATCGCTTACATTAGAGAACTAAATGAGCTCTTTCCGCAGCAATATTAACTTGGGTGACATCCCTTGATTTCAAAGAGAAAAACTGAAAAAACCGGGGATCGCTTGTTCGCGCTAACAGTGTCGCGCTCTGTACACTCTAAAAATGCGGTCCAATTTATTTCCCGCAAAGCACTCCTGTAGAGGCCAATTGCTCCAATCCACTTGGGAGGTCGGTGAATGACGAGGTTAAAAATTTGCCCAGAACAAAAAAGTCTAAGTTTCGACCGCGGTGTAAGAGACACTCGTTAGGTGAGGACACGGTGGGTCTGAATGCGCGGCGCGAGGGATCAGATAGCGTTCGTTCGACGGGCATCCGAAAGGCTGCATCATTCTGTGGCCACCGTGCCCGTAAGGTGCCTGCATGTCTGTCTGTCTAAGGGTGAAGACATCCATTGCTACCCTGAATGTGCCAGCGCGTGACGCTCTCGCGCACTCGGTGCGTGACTTGGGCGCTAAAATGGCGTCTCTGCATTAGCGAAAGCTTCGCGCTTGAGCTGAGTGACACCAGATTGCGCGCGCTTCAAACTGCATATAGGGTTCCTACATGTCTGTCTGTCTCAAGGTGAAGACATCCATTGTTGCACTGAATGTTCAGCGCGTGACGCTCTCGCGCACTCGGTGCGTGACTTGGGCGCTAAAATGGCGTCTCTGCATTAGCCAAAGCTACGCGCTCGAGCTGATTGACACCGGATTGCGCGTACTTCAAAATGCATAAAGAAACGATTGGGCGTAAAAATGGCTGAGATGTCACCACTCAAGCAAAAGCACGCGTGTGTATGAAGGCACTCTAACTGCATAAAAAACGATTGGGCGGAAAAATGGCTGAGATGTCACCACTCAAGCAAAAGCGCGCGTGTGTATCCAGGCACTCTACGTGCCCGTACGTGACCGCGGCTGACAGTGTCGCCGGCGACCAAACGGCGAAACGGTGTAAGAGCGAAACAAATTATTTCGTTGCCATGACACCCCGGTACACCGCGGTCTTTCTGCACGTGCGAAAACTTCGCTGGAGCTCTGCACGTGCGGAGCATGAGGCGGCACGAGCCGTCTTGTGCACTGCTGCCTGTCTCCTGCGTCTTACACCGTGCCCACGAGTCGACGAGTCATTTGCCGGCACCGCTTAAAACCATTGTGAGAGACAGAAAGAGAGAGAGTGAAAAGCGAACATTACCGGCACGTCGCGAGGAGCGCGCTGTCCTCACCTGCAGAGTATTATCTTACTCCGTGGTTTTGACCCTGAGCATGACAGTTCACGTGCTTACGTCAATCTCGGTATATTACAGATTACACCATTTCCTAGGTCTGAAGACATTTCTAGCTTTATCATTCTCCTTCTGTAGATTGGCCACATTTGTTCGAAAACAAGTGCCATAAAAAAATGTGTTCGCTCCAAAGTTACGTTTAGTAGTTTCGAGCAAAGCAGCGTCTTTTCTACGCTTTTGTTCAGCAAATAATTGTTCTAACAGTAGAGTTTATTAAAATATGAATATCGAAAATCAAGGTCTACTTAAAACAAAAATCCTTCCGATTTCACATAAACTTGAACAATCAATTTTTGTCATTGTAATGCTTAACGCGACAATATAAAAAACGAATAGATCTAAAAAATAGCTTTTTCAGCTATGGGGTATGAAAGTCCCTCAGCTATGTCATTTAAAGTAGTCAGAAAACAGTTTCATGTCGCATCATATTTCTTTTATATAACTGCTCATAACATTTTATGGACATTTTCGCCAAACATGCGCACTCTGTACGCAAGATTGAGGTAAAGTAGCAAGTCATAACATGCGGTGCCGACAAGTGTGACGTATTACAATGTGGTTTAGCCATTTTAATTCATACTTTGTTGCACCTTATTAAGGACCATAGCTGAGGCCACAATTCACATCAGTCAATCTAGTGTTGTAAACATGTTTGCGACTACTACGCGTTCCGCACGAGGTGGTGCTTTTTCAGATTGTCGCGTGACACCCACAAGGAATTCGTATTTGCTTTGATGGCTCATAGAACCAACTCTTGTCTACAGTAGTGCCACTAAATAAGCTACGCTTTAGAGTAACGACACTTGGCCATATTGTGGCTTAAAATCATGGTTGCCAGTTATCTGAAGCTTTATCTGAAATCACAGGAAACGCTTTTCCGTCCTCCACAAATGTTTAAACTGTCCGCGACAGAGAAAAGCAATATTACATGAGCTTCCTAACACCGAATCGAATGCTGAGGAAGTCGCACTTTTGAATCATGAAGATCTGCAGTAGCGTCTGCTCTGCACAAGCCCCAATCTGGCGGCGCCCACGACAATGTCCGGGAACGGAGTGCCGATACTCTAAGCGCAGCTCATTTAGTGGCTCTAGTCTACAGTAAGGTGAAACGAAGTGTAGTTGTTCTACTGTGGCTAACGGTTGGCAATATTTGTTATCAATTATCGATTTCAGTGCCTCGGACCTTCCCTGGACTTCTGTTCAACGGGCAACGTAAGTGTCTTCACACGTTTTGACTCCTATTTATTAACACGGAATGTGTGTTAACAGCCTAGTTTTATGAAGTTCTCTAACGTCTGACTGTAGCAGCCGGTTCTAAACGTTTCGCTGCAACAGCCAGCTGTAATGAAAAACCAACCCATATGAAAATACTTTAGTCTCCCTCCAGGATCTGAACTCACCACCTCGACGCTGTGAAAATAATGGGCAGCCGACTGAGTGATCCAGTGTCAATAATCATACCACGCAAAAAAAAACAAAAAAACGAGTCATTTGCGGGGCGCGCGGAGGCCTGCTCGTGCGCTTCGTGGCCGTTCCTGTCATGCTGCTCCATCTCACGTTGTGTCTCTAATAAGATGGAATCTTCGGTAGACAGTGCCAGAGCCGTAGAGATGGAGAGCTTGGGCATGCATTGGGAAATATCGAAGGCGAATGACGAGGCGTCATTGGTCGGAAGCGGGCTGGGCGTGTTACAGGGTGTCTCCACAGATTCGAATGTGTCCAGCCAGAAGCCGTGAATAATACCTTGGTGGTGGTGGCGAGAAGCAAAATTATTTAGTGCGTTGGAGTAACTCTCTGTGACTGAAAATATGGCGCACGTGAATTTTGGATCACGGCCATGCAAAATAAAAATCTAGCAGAACGATTGACGTAATCCGTATGCCAGACGCCGAGGGCCGAGAATCTGCCGCCCAAGTGGTCAGACTCCGTCCGAGCAAAACAGAGTGTGAGCGGTACATTCGATTGTTACATCTCTTTGGATAATCATAATCCAAACATCACGTGCAGCATATTTTCAACCATGAAAAGTTACTACGTTTACCTCTTACCGCTTATTAAAACTATTTCACGCTACCACCTGTGGGGGATTATTTTCGGCTTCTGGTTGGCCAAGAGGGCATGTCAACTCTTTCTTCCTATGATGCACGCCCTGGCTCTGCCTGCTCCTCCCATTGACCAAACTCTTTCTATATACGGTTGTGGGTGGTGCCGGTGAGACGCCCTTTTCTTCTTTCCGGAAAAGTCTATCACGTATTCTGTGCTCACCAGTTTTTGTCAGCATAATTAAGCTTGCATTCGTTTTTCTTTTGTATGCACTACTGTGAACCTGTCTGTTATACGCAGGAGAGAATAGGCACCTGTACTAGAACAACACAGAACACATTCATTCACTCATAAGGGTCGACAGATTTGTAAAGGAAGGGTCACCTCTCCACAATATGCAACATATTTTACAAGCATGCATGCATTAATTAATGAACTTTAGTTACAGAGAACGAGGTCTCCCAGAAGAGAACTGTTTTTTTTTCTGACAGTAACGACTTTATGCGTTAGGGAGCTGAGCAAAACATTTTAATCCCTGGACCCACTTCTTTTTTACCTTGCCCCGTGGGCTTACTGGTGTACAGATCCGTAGAAGTAACGCATAGTAATCCATAGACCTGCTTCTTCTCTGGTGTACATTATGTGCGTCACAGATGAATATTATCACAAAGGGAAATGTGTGAAAGCGTCCTTTTACAAATGGAGAGTCTTCGCACACCCCTTTTTCCTTTCCGCTACGCTGTCCGGATCGGTATGTAGAGATTCGGATCTTGTAGCGGTTTGGGGAGAGAGTTACGGGATGGCGGAAACAATCTTCGAAAATTTCCTAATGGCAGCACAAATGTTTAATGTGAGTGTTATGTAAACGTAAAATGTAAAAAAAAAAAAAATTGGCGGGCCCAGCTTGAACGAGTAGTACGAATGTTTATTTTTTCCGGATCATCTTGAATAGACAGTCGTCAATCTATTATAGGAATCTATACCGGTAACGTAACAATGACTGACGTTGCAAGTATAGGAGTTATGCGTGAATGGTTTATTGGCTCCGGGCATATGACCCCTCTGATGCGTAGACCTGCGACACAGACGGTATGTTCACCCTGTCATTGGGGAGCAATCGTGCTTTCCTCCATCCTTCAACGCTCTTTTCAAACCGCTACGAGATACCGAACTTCGTAAACAATGCTACCGGCGAGTACACGCTGATGCGATGTAAATTTGCGGCGAGCGTACCGAAAAGATAAAAGTGGTCTACGAAAACTGCTTTAAAAGGGAGTTTTAAGTAGATCATTCGGCTAACTCTGATAACAATGCTCGATACTCCTTCCGCGCCTTTGCCCATGCATTGTGTCGTTATACGGGGATTGTCAACGAAGTTACCGGAACCATCTACTAACTTTCTCAACTATTCAGCACCATACCCTGTGTAAATCTATTGCGACTGTTTGAGACGTGAGAAATTGCAACAGAACTAATATACGTGTTACTGTGCCTATCGCAATCAGGTGTAATTGAATAAATTAATAAAATACAAAAAACGCAAACTTTTAGATTGATCATACCGTGTCGTTCTCTTCTTTTTACAGAATAGTCTCGTCCAAGGCGTTATTGAGCTTGTAACTGTGAGTATTTTACAAATTGTAAAAGCTACGAAATTCTCCACAATAGAGATTTTTACAGTAAGCTTCAGTGCTCGCCTGTTGTTTTCTTTCCATTGTCGCCAGTCTCGCAGGACGCCGCCACACAACAAACGTATTCACAAACTATTTTTGCGCACATTTTGATTTTCTAAAGATCTTTTTTCTTTTTGTGCATTCAATACAACGGCACGATGCCACTGTGCTGTATCAGCTGTATTGCCCTTCATTTGTAGTTCGTAGACAACTCCCCAGACGGCGCTAGTTACTCCAAAAAGGTCCAGTGTCCCATATTTCCCTCCCTATACAATATAAGCTTTCACCCTTCTCCCCTACCTTGCAATACTTCAAGCGACACTGAGCTCCCCAAAATATATTTTAAAGTAAAGATTTTATTTGGGAACTTGCACGAACCTTGCGTGCTCGTGCTGTTGTTCGACGAACGCTAGCCAGACGACACCACTCTGAATAATAGAGGCCTGGGGACGACCTCATATTGCTCCATGGAACGGAATCACAGTTGGGTGGCGAACACTGAACACTGCGAACCCAAGCTCGTTGCCGAAAATCCTTAGACGCGTCACTTGGACACAAGGCGCCACCAAACGCTAACTTAACATCTGTATAAAATCTGTGTCTTCGCTGGATCACACTGTGCATAGCCCCCTCTATACTGACAAAGCCTGGCAGATCGCCACGAGACGCGGCCACCGAAATAGAAAAGGTCGAACGGCAGACAACGAATGAGAGGAGAGCCACGTGACGAGCGCCCCGCTGCGGCGAGACGCCGAAACACACTTCTCCTGAGTGATCGAATGTCCGCTCGCGCTCCTCACGTTCCTCGCGGTACCGCTTCGTTTCTTGGTGGGTTTGAAAACCATGTTTTGGTTCCTCGCCATAAAGCTGTGCGCTGACGACCAGGTTCCCCGAGAAGTGCTCCGTGTTACTAGGTCCTCGCTCTCCAGATCTGCGACCGGGCACTCCATGGCTCCGTCGTCAAACTGCCAGGCTTTGTGAGTATAGAGGAGGCTAAGCACTGTGAGGGCGTCAAATATCTTATGCACTGGCTTTGATTATTCTAGGTGGGGCTGAGCAAGGTTACGAGAATGCCACTGTTGGTGTTTCACATCATAGTCGGGAGACATCAACAAATGTTATCGCGACGTAAATATCACTCTGTTGTTGTTGTTTTTTTTTGCGGGAAAGTTTTTTTGGCTACATATTTCTCCTATCCAGAAAGTTTGAAAATGTATTTCCTTTTTAGTTCAACGTCCCTCTAAGAGGGTGTAATAAACTTCGGCGGTTTGAGTTGCATGAAGGCACTGGGCGTTGTTTCCCGAAGCTTTGTATATTGTAACACTTCTTGCTTAAATGTGTAGCTCATCTCTGCTGTGAAACTCGCGCTAAGGTGTACAAGAAAACGCCCCTGTCTAAATGCATTAAAGAAACTTTTACACTGGGTTAATGATATCGTTTCTTGACAACTTGAAGCGAGCCAACTCAGTGATTTATTTAGTATTATCATTTTTAATTGTGCATGGAAGCCCGTTATGCGCTATAATAATGCCATGTTCAATAAGAAAGGTTAATGTAAACACGTGTGGCTTACCAGCACGCATTTTCGTCGTTCTGTCGTAGCATATGATGCTGTTACATATGTAACTATTTGTCAAACGTGTACGCTTTAAGTTCATCATCAGTGTCGGAATGTGTTACCCACCGGAAACTGACAGCCCTTGTAACGACTGCTTCCAATCCGGACTCAGGTGTCAAAAAACATATTTTAAATCCGGTCGTTCAAAGACAACGTTTGTTCTAGCAAATTGTCTTGACTCTGTCTTACTTTCGCTAAAGTGGTAACGTAAGAACTACTGAAAAAAAATTAAAAAATTAGACATGCTGAGATATTTCATTTCTGTGCTTAATTTGCGTTTTGATGACAGTGTCTTGTGGAAGGAGTGGTGAACAATGGTTCTCCACTAGCTGTCCTGGCCACTGTAAGAGACCTGCTTGCTGTTGTTCTTCAGAAGCTCGGCATAAGTGAGTACTTGGATTTCACATTGTGCATACTGGTTAAAAATAACATATCATGAAAAAAATAAACTCAGACTTGCATGCGGATGCCATTTAATCAATTACATATCGTGATGATCTTTAAATGAACTCGCCGCTTTATCGACAAACCGTTGGAGTACGAAATGGCTAAAGCGATACATGTTTGGCCGTATTCCAAAATTTACTCGATCTTACTCCAGGGCAAAGGTTTTGTACTTTGGCGTTCTAAAACCTACCCCCATTTAGCGTTTTCCAATCTGTGTTGTCACATGACAAGACCCGTCGGAGTAACTTGGATCTATTTGGGTAAGATTTGGAACACAGCCTTTGTCTCATCATTATGGGCGGCTGCCCTGTGAGACAACGTTTTGAAGGTACGAATGTCTTCATATTAACGAGACATATATGACTGCTTTCATATACGTACTAAGCTGCCTCTGTATTCAAGGCGTGATCATTCCGATCATATCCGATTTGATGGCAGGGCTCCCACTGTCGCCAAATCAGCAAGGCCGACGCAGTGTTAACGGGGTCGGCGGCGTCATCAGTCCGCGATCTGCCAGATTTCCTGTGCACTGTTTTTCTTTCAAAATTCATCATTATCGCCATCATTTTTTCATTTTATAAACCCACGAACATCTAAATTGTTATGGTATCAATAAAACAGAGTTTAATATAACGACGCTCGGGTAATGATGTGATTATTCAATATTCTAAGCAGGCCGCAATGTTTTGGCGGCACACTAGAAGTATATACCGGTCTGCAGGTGTAGGTACACGGTACAGGATATTGGTAGCCAATATGAATATACCGGTTTTATGTACTAGGATACCGGCCGCCAGGCGATATGACCTGTCGCCGTAAAAATTGTACCAGCCTCGTGTGTAACCGTTTGCCAGCGACCAGTAAACCGGTGTCGGCAGCCTGTATTCGATATTGGGTGACTCTTATTCGTAAACTAGATACCAGTATAGTTATATTGCCGACCGGTACGTGAATACCGACACCGGTGCAGACAAGTATAAACCGGTATAAGGTACTACATGTTTCTTCTTTTCTCAGTAGGGTAGCTAAAATTGACCCTTCCCCACCTCTATTGTCCGTGGCACCTCAGAAAGGTACGGTGAGGGTAAGACAGGCCGGGGAGGAGGAAGCAGACGGTACACTGGAGAAGAGAGGGGAAACCTCCCTCTCCCTTTAGCGTTCCGTCTGTTTCCTCCTCCCCAGCCCGTCTTACACTCGCCCTAAAAAGGTATCTGGCTTATCATTTTATTAGCGAGGTACGCGAAATGTAAGCAGCGGATTGATATGCTAGCGGTTTCGATGGAATGGGGAAAGAAACATACTCTATTTTACTGTCCTTCTCCCATTGTAAACCGCGCCATTCCTTGGTTGGATATTTTTACTGTCGACAACTGAAGAGGTGCTGTTAAACTTTCTAGGTGACGCAAGCTGCCTCCTCATTAAGAGAGTTCAAAAGCGTGAATTCACCCGTTTGTTTTTCTCAATTTGCAGACAGCCTGCTACTGAATCTGTTGCCCCGGCTCTGCTCCATTGTCCAAATTAGTGGATGCCAGAACATAATTACGGCCAGTAATACATCCTGCCAAACACCCATCACTATCAATCTGCCCAGCACCCTTAATATCGGAAAGGTGAGAAAATATGTAATTTATGCGAGCGAGGTCATAAAGGGTATTCGATCGATGAGAGTAGCGAATATTGTTCTTGCTTATTACCTCCCAACTATTTCAGTCGTTTATATGCCGGTTTCTGTCGACCAGAAGGCGCGCTAACGCTTGCAAGACGCTCCAATCGAAGAGGAGCTTCCGATAGCGTCCATGATTCACGACCATTCAGTAGTGAGTCTTAGTATCGCGTACACGAACGAACACAAGCACTCTGCGCTTGCATTAGGGTTACTTGTTCCACACTGCGCGTGCGCGAAGCCCAAACTGGGGCTTTCGAATGACCAATGGCGACGATGCGCACGCGAAGCGTGTAGCACCCAGTGCTAACGCAAAAGCACAGTGCTCGCGTTTTCTCCTGTACGCAATAGTAAAACTCTCTATTGGTGAGATAATGCCGTATCCCAGCCTCCCACCATGAACGATCCACCTGCGTATATCAACGTGCAAAGCGACTGTCGGCGGCTGCGTTTTCCTACACGTGCTGAACGACCGTGTGGAAAGACTCGTAACCCTTTATTTCAAGTCATAAAAGAGCAGTGTTACTCGCTTTTTCTGCTTCCTAGAAAAAAAAAAGAAATCATGTTATGCAGCCACTTACATTTCGCTGTTTTGTTCTTGATTTGTTTCACAAATCTGTACCAACTCGGGAGAGCGTGATGAAACACAACCTAAAACGACTAACTTCGCTTGCCAGGAGCGCCGCTCTAAACGTGCCAACTATACAGGATGGTCAAAGGTAAATAAAAATAAAAATGGCCATAGTTTTGGGGGAGTATGATGCTTCTAGATGAGATTGTCTTTGCTAGTGTTTGATGACCCACAGTGGGTAGTCCGTACTTTAACAAGTCCCAACGCCCAGAAACAACTGCGGTACTTCCAGATATTTTTTTTTGTGTTGGATGTACACCCCTTTCTGATCCTTTGAATGAGAAGAACAAGCAATCGTTCCTAAAAAAATGGCACATCTGCCGACGGAATCGCGGGCGCATCTTCATGGCTCCCTTTTCGAGCAGCCTAGCCTACGTACCAGAAAGCGACTTAAAACCTACAAGTCCTTAAACGTCTTGAACTATATTGTAAACGTCGTCATCCGCAATGGGAACCTACCTCCCACAGGTGCCAGAACTCTTTATTACTTTTTATTTCTATGTGCCGTAATGGTCCGGTTGGCACCTATATCATTGTATGGAAATGGTCAGTCGAGTTGCCGCCTCGCCCCATCCCCTTGCGTCTTTCGTTCCTATCTAGGACCTGTTGCCATGACGTAGATGCTTTGACTCGATGGGGAGCCAATTCGCTTCGATAGCACATCGCCGGACGCGCAGCCAATAGACCAGTGTCTGCTCTTTTTCATGCGCGCCGCCATGGTTGTTTAAGTTGACGCCATGACACGGTAAGGGGGCTGCGATTTTTGTGAGACATCGTTTCTTTTTTAGATACCTTCGCACATATCGTAGTGCAAGGACGTCAGATATGTGGTTGGCGCGCTCAATTTTCTACTTCCAATACGGCAGACAACACTTGAAGCCGATATATCCTTTTTTGCGCTTCCAAAATACCACGTTTGCACTACTCTTCTAGACCGGGTCGGCAAAAAGGACTCGGTGGTCAATGGAGCGAGTACTAATATATCTCATTGTTATTTTATGTCACAGTGTCTGAACCAAACGGCTATGCTCTGCCAGGAAGGCATGCCGGCTACGGTGAGTGTCTTTCAACGGGTGGCTACCCAACACGGTGAAAAACAGAGAGACAGGCGATTAGAGCGCGCGGGACATTGGAGCACTAAGCTACATTCGAGGGACGATGAGTAAGCGCAAAGTCTAGTTGCGTTTAAGCGTTGGAATGCCTCACACTTCGAACGCGCGGCAATACGCGCGGACCAGACGACGCTCTGGTTCGCTCTGATTGGAGGGGAGGGTGGGTGGAGAGAAAGGCACCGATCCTGTGCGTCTACCCCTAATCCTTCCAATCAGAGCTCGGCGCTCTGGCGTCCCCGCGCTCTTGTCTCCCCTTCTCCCCCAGTTTCTCACCGTATAGTTTGCAGCGAGGGAACAACGCGATTGAACCCATTTTAAAAACATAAAAAGTCAGCTTCGCACGCCCCGACACAAATCTAAAGTGCAACTCAGTGATGTACTTTTTTATTTATAAGGCGGAGGAAGGGGAGGGGGTGTAGCCATAAGAAGTGCTATCGCGTTTAAGAAAAAAAATGGCTTGCAAGCTTAAACGTTTTAGTCATCATAAATAAAAAAAAGATGCGTGAAGAGAACAGTTCTGACTTCGCTTTCGTTTTCCGTTCTCCGATAGCCCAAGCCTTTTTTCACATTTTGTCTAATAAGTCTTAACTGCGCATACTGAGCCATAGGAGATGTGTGTTTCCTAGTTGAAATTTTTTATTGAGACCGGCTTGCTCTTTGGAAATTTCTTTAAACGAATGCACCGCCCAGCCGCACCCTTGTGCTACATATACAATGTCCTAGCATGCGACACTAATTAGTTATTCATTTAAATTGGGTTAGATCAGGTGGGCCCATGCTGTAGATAAGGATTAAGATGAAACACTCCATCGATATTCTTTCAGGACAACCTGGTGGCTGGACTGCTCAAGTTCATTACGGTAAGCCAGTCGTCTACAACGTTCACTTCCGCGCGCCATACAGAGGAAAAGGTTGACAAGTTTCTTTATCGTAGTGAAAATGTTTTGTAAATATGGATAACATACTGATATGGTAGATTATATGCGACGTTCACACGTGTCAATAAAAGTATAGAAACTGCTGAAAAAATATACTATAAACTCGATTTTATAATTTCAAAGTTCTACACACGTTATGCGCGTGTTTTCAGCGGAACCTAAGATATAGCGTGATATTTCATGAAGTCATGGAGCCGTGCCATAGACACAAACCAACTGTTTAAAATTCAGCGTGCGTTTGCCCACACGTATGGCCACTGCGCTTGTGCTAAAGCAATGTTCGCTTTAGATGAAGCGTCTGCGCATCAGCATTGTGGACAGCAGCGCCACCTCAGCGCCGTGACGTAATAGAGTTGAATTTGTGTTTAATACGGGCTGGGTCAGTTGCTGCCCGAACTATAGAGTAATATACACACCCAACACTGTATGCCTAAAATAGGAATGACAACACACTTTCTTTTTATAGTCGTTCTGATCTAGCCACATCGGCACTTTAGAGAGATGAACTATGATAGGGTAGGTGGCGGAAGCTATCACCCGTTACGAAGGGTGCAGCCGTTAGCATCCATCTGTTAACCTTGAAAAGAGCCGTCCTAATATGTGAAAGTCTACAATTGTTTCGAAATATTGGTACTGATAATAAAATACGTTTTTTACGGGGCTACATTGGGTGATGACGCGCGTTCCGCTAATTTGGAGGGGAAAGTGAGTTTGTGTGTCGAAATGTGCGAGTCTGAAATGCCAAACGCGGCCCCTGCACGTAGCGATCTAAACCTTTCGTCAAATGTTTATTGCAAATGTGACTTTTACCTTGTAAAATTATAAGGTGTAGTTCTCTTTCTGTAAAAAAAAAAAGGGCAAAACACTTGAGAGGGTCAATGGTGGACGGCGACGCAGACGACCGAGTCAAATGGCGGGGCGCGTTTGGCACACGTCTCGATAGGTGGCGCTA